>VCCN01001361.1:3787916-3798634 GCA_006491835.1 Architeuthis dux | reverse complement strand
CCTAAATTGTGTAAAATAAATAAAGAAATGAGCGTTTGTGTGGGATGATCGAACTCGCATCCACCTTGGAAGCAGCCTCTTATGCAGGCTCTGCTCTTACCACTGAGCTAACAATATATATATATATGTGTGTGCATTTGGTAAAATAATCTACCTGTATTTCTGTGGAGTTGAAGCAATTTCATCACAGTCTCTTGCTTAATTTAAGACTTAAAATTCACCACTTCAAAACTGTTAATAATGTAATTAGATGTTTACATCTTATGAACTTCATCTTTTATTAAAAAGTGACTGAACTCATTAAAGTGGAAGAGTTCATTGTTTTAAATAGTGGGTAGGAGATATTTTTATCAGCCAAATATATCTTACTTTCATTATGTATTACAGAAAGAAAGTAAAAAGAAACAAACATAAAAAGTCACACTGTACGTTATATAGATGTTTTTCATATATATTATCTGTTTGTCTATGCACATATTTATATACATTTGCCCTATGTGTATATATGTATACTTAGGATTGCTAATAAAGCTAGAGAAAGACCATGACTGCGAAACAAAACGATGCAAAATGAAAGGTTGGAAAGCATTTGGCATGAATAGAGACATTTTGAAGAGCACCTTGCCAATGTGCTTAAAGCATAAAGTATACAACGGTTGCATAATACCAGCCATGACATATGGATGCGAACCATGGAAATTAACCAAACGAGCTGAAAACCAACTTAGAATAGCACAGAGAGCCATGGAAAGAGCAATGCTAGGGATAACTCTAAGAGATAGAAAAACATCAACATGGATAAGAGGGAGGACTAGAGTGAAGGATATTATACAAATAATTAAGCAGCAAAAATGGAGATGGGCTGGGCACCTAGCAAGAAGAAATGACAATAGATGGGGGAAAAAGACTAACTGATTGGTGCCCATGAGACAGTAAACGCAATAAAAAAAAGACCAGACACACGATGAAGGGACGAGATAGAAAAGTTTGCCAGTAAGACTTGGCAGAGGTTAGCACAATCTAGGTCATCATGAAATGAGATGGGAAAGGCCTTTGTCCAGCCGTGGACTTATAACGGCTGATGACAATGATGATACATGTCCTTTGCATACACAGACAGAAATATAGATTTCGTTTCAATGGTGTTCCTTTACTCTCTGTGATAATAGATAGAGCAGTGACAAGACACTATTGTCAGCAATGTTTATTTTGTTAGAAATCTATCTTATCAGAAAAAGGAAGAAAATAAGATTGAAGATGTAAAGAAGGGGTATGAAAGTGTGTATACAAATTTAGAAAAGGTATGTAAAACATCCCTTAAAATCATATAATAGAAAAACCATAAAAAATCACAAAGACCAGGAGAAAAAAGAGCAGCCATGGAAATCCAATCAACAAATCATAATAGGTTAAGGGATACAAAGTGTCTTTGGCAAGACAACATCTGTCACAATATTGACAGGAATTATCCGCAAGGAAATAAGGGGAAAAAAGCAAGGCCATAGCTTGATATTCTGGTAGTATTTTTCCGGCTTTGAATAGCATCAGGATTTCAGACGTACCATTCTTCATACAACTTCCATCTCAACGCCCACTCTCTCTGCTCTCGACAAAACAGCTGCAATGCCTATTGTCAATGCAGACTCAAAGTACAGAGGGAAAAAAATATGTTCAGTTTTTCAAGATTTTTCAGTGATGGGGATTATTTATCCAACTTTTGGATGCCTAAATGTTGGCCAGGCATAACTAATACTTGACATTCTTGCACTATGTAAACCTAAAGTCTTAAAACTAATCTCTTGTTACTTGCAGAAAACAAATGATGATAATTAGATATTTTTTTGATAGATAATTAGGAAAATAAATGTCTATTTAGGAGATGACGAATACTAATACAAAACTGTTCTCCTCAGAGATCATATACAAAAATTAAGATTGTTTGACAATTTAGACAAGTTCAAGAGATATTGGCACCACGCCCATGATCGAGAGGTCTGGTGGATCTTGGGGAAGATCTATGTCCAATGACAGATGTTAAAAGGCTGCTGCTGATGAAGAAGAAGAAGAAGAAGAAGAAGAAGAAGAAGAAGAAGAAGAAGAAGAAGAAGAAGAAGAAGAAGAAGAAGAAGAACCCAGGAGATAAGTTGGAGGATGTGTTCTTTTTAATTCAAGTGCAGCTCTTTTAAATTCCATCCGACTATTTTCATTGAACTTTATTTTAGTGGATAAAGAATTTCCAACAATGTCTAAAAATCAAATCAAGACTGTTTTGATCAAAGATGTACCCTAAAAAATTAAACTAGTCTGGAGTAAATCATTATTAATAATTGTTTTCTACTATTTACCTTCATCTTAATTGTTGTTGCTTTTTATCACAGGCCGGTTTAGATGAAGGAAAATAGTAGAAAAACAATTTTTAATAATGATTTACAATACTTCATCTAATAAAATAAGTAAAGAAAAATGAAAATTAGAATAGTCTGGGAAATAAAATGTAGCCTTTACTAATACAGCTGTTAGGTTAGTTGCTTGGATTTTTCTGTTTTTAATCTTCCTCTTATATATAATCATTGAACCAAACCTTCCAGTGCCACTTCAGATAAGCATTTTAACAAACTGAATCATTACTCAGTGCAGAACAATGGTATCTGGTTTACACATAAACTTCTAAACCCTCTTCATCTTAACATTCCCCCATTTGTTTCGATGTAATTCTTTGTCTGCAAGAATTTTTGGCTTTCAACTTCTTCTGCCGATATTACCCGATGTTCGCCCCCCCCACTGCTACCATGTATTCTCTTGGCCCTCATTCAGCTGAGTTCCATCATTACTTTACAAGCCCCAGGTTGTAGTACCTGCTGAGCCTGGAATAATAAGAATTAGCTCTTCCAGCACAACATCCCTATCAGCACTAAATCCCACACAAGATGCCACATACTGCTTGGCCATGCCAACTACTCATGAGAACAATTGTTGCTAATAGGCAGGGGTGAACCTTTGGCTTGGGTGGGCTGGCTGAAATCTGAAGTATTTGGTACAAGTGTTTAAAAATACTGAATGCTCAAAAATGTTTTCAAGTCGCCACCATTGGATTTACAAAATAAATTCACTATTCCATTGTCATATAATAAGATTATTTTCTCACAGAATCCTACACAGTGGTGTAAACTGAATCTCCTCTTTTCAGATTTAGTACTTCTGGGTAAAATGGAATCAAAACCATATGTTGTATATCCACCTTGGTCCATGGGAGGAAAATCCTGAACTTGGAGAAAAAGGAAGACTCGAAACTTGGTTTATAAAAATATGAGGATATATTTCTATTCGATAAGATACATTGTGTCATGGTGGATAATGAAGAGTGGGAGAGGGATAATGAGATCTGACAGACTGTTCCCAACAGGGAAACTGGCCTTGTCTTTTCCCCCAGCCTCTGCTTCTCTGACGGCCTCTGTGTTGCATTTATTGGGTTTGAATGCCCACACTGATTTTCCAGCCTGCCATCTGCAGACAGGGTCAATAGCCTGTTTATGACTTTTCAACACCTGGTCTGTCTTCTGGTCCCTAACACCTTGCAGTTTGGGGTTTTTGTTGATATCCTGTGTATAACTTTCAACACCTGTGGGGTCAAATCTGTGACCTCCACCCAAAGCTGTCTAAATATCCAACAACATAGACATTCTATGATGATATCATTTTACCTTCTGTTGTTATATGATGTATAAGTAAACTGATTACTATGTTGGCTTTGTGACAATACACACAGATAAAAAGACAAGTGCAGTTTTTCACAAGGCCAGAATTTTCATCATTATTCTGATCATGAATGAAGTTGTTATCTTCAAGAAAATAAAAGCCTAGATTCATTCTTGAAATGATATTCCATTTGGCAGATAAAGAAAAAGATCCTAAAAGCATTTTGGATGAAGTGTTATTTTGTTTTACTTTATTTTTCGTTTTTTACTTGCAGTCTTGTCCATTAGAATAAAATTAAACCAACATTTTGAAAATTTCAGTAAAAGAAAAAGACTAATATTCAAAGGGGAATTATGAATCACCACCACCCATATATGCTGTGTTGGGTCTGATCAATTAAACAGTTGGGAAAAGGGGTGATCAATGAATAAGTTACTTCTCTCACCTTTTGTTGGGCTATGATCACTAAAAAAGGTCTGAATTTTCAAAAAACAAGTGGGCACAAACTAGTGACCAATTTAGCATAAACTTGCATTGCATATTGAACTCCCCCTTCTAAAAAACTATTTAGGGGGCGAATTAAAAAAAAAACAAAAACAAATTCTCCCTTCTCATTGAGAGGAGTGTGCATGCAAACTTTCAAGTTTCTACTATGAACTTTTAAGTCCAGATATATAGATAGATAGATACATACATACAAATGTCAGAACATATGAATAAGCTTAAACCCAGCAATAAACCAGTGCTGTGGGTAGCAGTGATTAAAAATGCATGCAAAGTAACAAGCAGATGCTCATTTTTATATTAATTCTCTTCGAGCACTTTTCAAATTCCCGTGGACATCAGGATGTTTATATGAGCAACACATTGAGTTATAAATATTACCACAACTTTGCAATCACACACTTTTTCCACATCCTTTATTCTCTATCCTTCTCTGTACATTTTTTTCTTAGGAGGCAGTGAAGCTGGATATGATTTTCATTAGATTTCTATTGAGTTTATGCAAAGATTTATGCACAAAATATCTTAATATATATATACTTAATTTACTGTTTTGCAAATGTTCTCTTTTGAACTTTTGATGCTTCATCTGTTTTAAAGAATCTAAGAAATGTTATGAATTCCACATCTCCTAAATGAATTTATAACCAGCATTCACCGTTTTTTCTAACAGAAAATACACATCAGCTGATTCTGCATATGATATATTGAAATTTAAAGCAAATAGTTATATGTCATTGTGACATTTAAGAGGTGTCTTCTGTTCAGTTGATTCAATTTAATATTTTAAAAAATACAAACACCGGAATACTGATCTGAATAAAGATGAAGGTTCAGATATTGTATGAAAAGATCACTATCTAAAATAGTGATTGTTTGAAATTATTTTCATCCTTTAATAATATGGCTTTATTTAAATGACAAGAAATTGTGTTGTCTAGATCAAATAATAAAATACATTTCATTTGATTTCTTAAGCAAAAAATTGCTTGATAAAAGATGAAATTATATTGTGTAGTTTTCTGGTGATTTTTCAGATGAAAGATTTCCATTATTTCTTGTTATATCCAACAAAGGTCAAAGGGAATTTCAGTTTTTGGTTCAGTTTTATTTTTAACAGCTGGATCATTTTGAGGCATTTCTGTTTCATGAATAAATATAAATGAAATATTAAATCGATAAAAAGGAATGAATAATACAAATGCTGGGATTAACAGACACACACAGCTGACAGAGGTGCTAGAATGCTGCTTGAATCCCTTAGAATTACAAATGCTGATACTTATTTCTCTGGCAGGTTTAGAGAGCAAGATCAAGCCATTGGTCCTGTAAAGCACCTCAAAGTCAAAACAAAATTTATTTAAGTTAATTTGGTATTTTATCGTTACAGTCATAGAGACAAAAGTGATACAAAGTTTATCCAGAAAGTATCCAGCCATTTAATATTAATGAAAAAATAGCCTACATAGGGCCTTAGTCCCCTTCAAAGTGCTCCCCTTGAGATTTCACACACTCATCCCAGTGCTTCTTCCATTTTTTAAAACAGTCTGCAAAATCCTTTTTTGGAATCGCCATCAGCTGCCTCATTGCATTTTCCTTAATCTCATCCAAGGTTTGAATTCTCTTTGACAAAAGGTAATCATCTTCAGTCAAAATAGAAGTTGGAATGGCATTTGATTCTGCAGCAGCCAGTCATGTCTCCCTTAACTTCATTGAATGAATTGTTTTGTTGTCTTGGACATTAATTTATAAATACAGGCTCAAACACAGTTATTTTTATATTATCACCCATCAAATACATTTGATTAATCAAAGGGACAGGTTATATTTGAGTTTGTTAATTAATCATTAGATGCTTTTCAGATCAGCAATGCAGAAGTTTATATTTGATTATTAGAAGTAGAATTACTATCAATCATCTTCCAAACAATTACCATTAATTTATATGGGGAAAGATTTTAAGAGTTCCTAGAACTAAGAAACGTGATGATGGTATGTTAGGCTGAGTTGTTGGAGGTTGGGGTAAAAAAGGCTGGGGGTCTGTGAGCTTGTTGTGTAGGCAGTCCTTTCAAAAGCAGTGACGTAGCTAGAGATTTGAGAGCTCGGGAAGGGGGCTTGTGTCCTTGAGGGGCCTCCTCCTTTTTTATTGTATAATGTTAGTAGAAATGCTGTACTAGTATTCATAAAGCTTTTGAGCACCCCCCCCCCTCTATTAGGGGAACTAGTGGGTGATTTAATAGCACCCCGATCTCCTTCAGCTATGCCCCTGCTGAGGCAATCTATCTATGACAGTGAATAAACAGTGCTGATCGGAAATAAGGAATAAGCTCCCAGTGTGATTCAAATTTATGTCCCTTTTGCCTAGGGAAGCCTAGTAAACGCTTAGCTGCTCTTACCATCTGAACCACAAAAACTTGGCAAATATCAAATCTAACCCTTAAAACCCCTCTTCATTTCTGGTCTATCTGGGACCATGTTTGTTTTTGTTTTTTGTACTAGTAGTATAAGTAAAGCAATTATCCTTTATTATTTATTTTTATTAGATGAAGTATTGTAAACCATTATTATTGATTTTTGACTATTATTTTCCTTCATCTTGATATTTAGTTGCGTTTTATCAGAACTTGACTTGTGATAAAAATATCAATAATAATGATTGATTGTTTCTTTATTTGCAAAATCTAACAGTACACTATTTTGGGGGTAATATTCTATGCTATCTTATTGAAGTATCTGTTTTTCAGCATGATGGTTAACTACTCAAAATAAAAAAAAGAATGGGTTAATTGACTTCAAAGTCCAGCTAAGATTGACTATAGCATTGGGATCAATTGAACTTTTCTATGCTTAGTTTCATTGCAAGTTATCTTGTCTATGATCTTGTCACTGGCTCCATTCTGTTAGAGAAAATATTGGATGTGGACATGGGTACTAGATGCTGCAATAATTACTAGACGAAAGCAACAGCAGCAAATTGAATTTCATATCCATTGTCAGGAATATCTAGCCAAAGTGCTGCTGGCTGTACAATTATATATACACACACACACACATACACAGACAAGCAATTGCAGGCATATTCTGGTACAAGACCACAAGTGTCGGGCACACAATGAGGATTAAACTCACTACACATAGTAATAGGCAGCAAGACTAGCTTTCTAGCCATTACCCCACAGCTAAATGACTCAACATATATACATATATATGTACATACGAGCATGCATATACACACATACATAAATAATTACACACACACGCATATGCACACATATATATTAAAATAATGGTGTATGGTTTCCAGATGATTAATATTCATAACTACTTTCTAACATTTGTCACTCCTAAACACAAATTATATATATCAGCATCATCATCATCATCAGCAGCAGCAGCAGCAGCATCCATTATAAGTCCACAGCTGGACAAAGGCCTTTCGCATCTCCTTCCATGATGACCTATCTTGTGCTAACCTCTACCATGTCTTACCAGCAAACATTTCTATCTCGTCCCTCCATCTTGTGTCTGGTCTTTTCCTGCTGCGATTACTGTCCCATGGGTACCGATCGGTCAGTCTTTTCCCCCATCTATTGTCAGTTCTTCTTGCTAGGTGACCAGCCCATCTCTTAGAGTTATCACTAACATTGCTCTTTCCATGGATCTCTGTACTATTTTAAGTTGGTTTTCAGCTCGTTTTGTTAATTTCCATGTACAGCCAGCAGCACTTTGGCTAGTTATTCCTGACAATGGATATGAAATTCAATTTGCTACTGTTGCTTTCTCTGTCCTATTCCATATTTTCCTACACCAGATTCTCCAACTTTCCCATGACCTACCTTAGCATTAAAGTTACCCATTAGAATTTTGTAGTTAGTCTTCTATTTGTCCATTATATTACTGATGTTGTCATAAAACTCTTCAATCTCTTGGTCAGAACTTTTTTGATGTAGGTGCGTAGACCTGGATTACCTTTAGTGTGTATCTTTTGCTTAATCTACCTGTTATCCAAGCGATTCTCTCTGATATACTGTCAAAGCTTATTAGGTTGCCTGCAATGTTATTATTTGCTAAGAATCCTACGCCACTGAATTTCTTATCCTCTCTCCCATTATAATAGAATCGGTGGTTACTTACATTAAGCTTTAGAAGCTTTTCCCCCTTTCTGTTGGTTTCACTTATACCTACAATGTGCCAGTCGATGTTGTCCAATTCCATTTGTAGTTGGTCTAGTCTATAGTCCTCCGCTATGCCATAAACATTATATGTGTAGATCTGCATGTTGTTTAATTTGTTTAATGTCCAAGAGTTTGTTTTGCTTGGACAGTGTCTGCTCGCATTCGAGGGAACATTGCACACAGGCACACAAAGCAATGCAGTTGGACCTTTAGTAGGCAATAATCCAACAGGAACGCTACAATATTTCTATGGTTGTGGTGTCATATTGGATTTGGGAAGGTGGTGGCTACTTTAGTGCACCTGCTGCCAGTATTTCTGGTGAGCATTGTGGTTGGTGCCACCTTATTCATTATGTTTATATATGTGTATCTGTGTGTGTAAATATCTCAATAATTAAAGTGTGTAACTGCTACCACCTCATAAAATGATCTCACGATAACATAGGGACTTTACTAACAGAGTGGGGAGAAAAGAGAGATGGGCTTGCCTACTGGATGCTTGAATTGCATTTTAAAGAGAGTAGGGGGAAAGAAAGATGGGCTTGCCTGCTGAATGTTTGAAGGAATATATGTTGATAATAGAATAGGGGAGAAAGAGGGAGAGAAAGAAACAGAGAAAGCACGGAAGAATAAAGAAGACATTTAAACAATAGTCAACCAAAACTGTCAACATAGGTTTCTTCGGTTTTCAAGTTGGTCACATGATGGTTTCTGTTGAGCAATCATTTATTTGTTTACTTTATTTTGTATGTATATTTGTAACTGTGTAAAGCTATGGACTTATTGATCCCGCCCACATATTTGTAAGAATAAAAGCTTTCATAAGGAAATGAGAGCCTCTAGGTGTTTACATTAAAATAATCCTGATCATCCTTATAGACTCACTTGAAATAAAATTTTCATAAAGTGCTCCTCAAAATGAATTATGACTGTAAAACATGAAACCTAACAAAAAGATTGACTCTCAAACTAAGAACCATGCAATGTGCACAAGAGAGGATCATGGTTAACATCACATGGAGAGATCACAAGACAGCACTGTATATTAGAGAAAACACAGGCATCAGAGATAGCATAGAATCCATTAGTAAACTCAAATGGCAATGGGCAGACCATGTTGCAATAATGTCGGACAACTGATGGACATCACAACTCACAACATGGATCCCCAGAGATCATATGCAAAATTGTGGCTGGCAGAAAATAAGATGGCATGAAGATTTAGAGAGGTTCAGGAGATATTGGCGCTGCGACACCCATGATAGAGAAATGGCGATGCTTAGGGAAGGTCTATGTCCAACAATGGACGTTAAAAGGCTGATGATGATGATGATGATGATGATGATGATAATGACATATCTTCTTACAGGCATGGGTTTATAAATATCTAAAGATTCCCATTGTATAAAAGTTAATTTTTTAGAAATCTAATGAAGTATTTCTAAAGAAAAACTTGCTGCCTTAATATAAAGACATAAGAAATTGGAGAGGGAGAGACATTTTTGCATATATTAATCCTTTAACTCAGTTTAGAATTCACTATGTAATTGGATTTGTGCTCCAAATTGATGTTCTGTCAAAATGCAGATGCTAACGTTGCCTTATTTTCAGCAAAAGTGGAGTATCAATTATCCAAGGAATGAAACGGTACACATTAAAAGAACAATACTTTGTCGGTGCCAATATTCTTCTGACATAATGTTGGCTACGGGCTAAGAGGAAAGAGCCACATCTGCTCAATTTCCTATCTTGGCTAACACGATTTGCTGGACTTTGGCAGTCTGGGTCCTTCCGTAGTAAATATTTGATACTTTGCTTCTTCTCTAAAAATATGGTAATCGGCAGAATGGAGAATTGATTAATGTCGGTAGGAAAATTTATCAACGACAATTTATCTTCTCTTTGCAGACATTCAAGCAAGATATAAATCTGGACAAAGAAACTACAACTACTTTTTTTGCAATAATATCTTTATCTTTTTCTTTGTGATATACATACAGCTATTCATGTATACTTACGTACAAACATAAATACGTACATACATGCATGCACATGTATGTGTGTTTGTATGCCTGTACACACACCGTCATACACACACTGTCATACACACATATATATTAAGATAATGGTGTAGGGCTTCTAGATGATTAATTTGGATTACTATTTCCTGATGTCTTTTTCTTTGTAATATACATATATGCATACATGCGAACATGTGTGTGTATGTCTGTACACATACACAAACATATTTATACACACACATATGTACGTATGTTTATATATATTATATATGAATATATATATAATGCTAGGGATAACTATAAGAGATAGAAAAAGATCAAC
>VCCN01001361.1:3703082-3718450 GCA_006491835.1 Architeuthis dux | reverse complement strand
AGAGAGAGAGAGAGAGGGGGATAGTATATTCAATTCAAAGATGTAATCTTGGTTTGTATCAAAAAAATGTACAGCAGTCTGATTGACAAATCATTCTGAATCAATTGGTTTCCACTGATGGCATATCATTCCACAGTTCCATCACTGTCTTGCAACAAGAACCAAAATCAGCATTTCTTGTTAGCTGCTCTTGTTTTCTTTTGTTCTTCATTGTGCCATCATTTTTTCCCAATGTAGATACAGGAATTCTTACTTCTTCAAGTCTTGGATTCATCTCAAGAATGCAGGAAAAAACACACAGCAAAAAACATATTTGAAAATCAATCTGTGCGTTTTTCATGTACAAAGGCTCCTTTTTTTAAAGATCACATTTGGAAAGCACCCACTCAGGAATGAACATACATGACATGTCTACTGAAACTAGAATGTTAATTTCTGCTGTTCTAATTTAGCAATTTCTGCTCCATAGAAAGCACTTGTCAAAAGAATTTAGTATTCTTCAAGTTATCTAGACTTGTATCCTCATCCTTGTTGCTTTTATCGCAACATTTTGGTTAATAAGTTTTTTGACCAACTTCAAGTGTCTATCTAGATATATAGTATACCCAGTAAAAAATTCAATGCTATTGTGAGGGCTCCATTTAGCTGTTGGAGCCTCCCATAGCTGAAAAAGATCAACATTAGTGTTTTGTTCATGTACTGCAAAAATAAGTATATGTGCCATTCTATTCAGTACATATAACTGACATTTTTCAAACTGACAACTGAATTTCTTCTGTTTATACAAATATTTGTTGAATACCCGGTGAGGAGTAATGGTTGGTTAGTTTCACTAAAGACTAGTGTAGTGTGTTTGATTTTCATAAAGTGCCCTGCTTTTGAGGTTCTGTGCCATACCAAGCTACGGTTAATAAATATCTGTACAAATCTTTGTTGCTGAGATATGAAAATGTCGAAAAAGAGAAAAAGCTCAAGTATTACTTGATGATATTATTAACTTTGGATTTGTTTTTCTTCATCGTATTGTTGCTTTTCATCACAATTTTCTGGATCAAATACCTTCTGACCCTAAAGGACGAAGAGTGAAATCAGAATAAAGAAGCTCATTTTTCATGGTTGACATTTTAACCAATTCAGCCACAGAAGCCTACGATTAGGCAAGCTAAGTATATAATTAAACAGTATAAATATATATGAAGTAATTAGAAATTATAATGGTAAAAAATTAAGAAGTACTGAAGGATTTTGTTTCATGAGTTCCGTGAAATTTACAAATTTTCTTAAGTGAATTTTCTCAAAATTGTTGAATCAAAGAACATATATGTATGTGTCATTATTGTTTTTTAAATTTTACCTACATCTTGCTTTTTATCGCAACTTTTATTCAGACCGATTTCCCTCCGGCAGTGAGTAAGTAGCATTGATCATGGTCAGAGGGAAATCAGTCTGAATAAAAGTTGTGATAAAAAGTAAATAATAAATTTAGATGAAGGTAAAACGTGGTCATAACATTTGAAAAATAATAATGAATTATGATACTTCATCTAATAAAAATAAAAAACGAAAAAATATGTGTATGTGTTTTGAGGTTTATCTGCAGTAATAGTTGATTTTAAATGTACCTTCATCATTGTTTTTATAAAAACACATGCTAGTAGGTCATTCTGTCAGCATGCACATCAAATATCTCATTAGCACCAGTCAAAATTAAACTTTGCTGATCCTGTTTTTGAGCTGGTAGCGATTACCCATCTCCACACAAAACATAGAGAAGATTAAGCTGCTGATATATGCACTGAACTAACAGACCTGGGTGATGCAATGCTTTGCGAAAACGCTGTACGAGACATGAAGAATGGGCATCATAAATGCAACAGACGCACAATACACAAGCTCACTCAATGGTGTCTCACTGCCGACTGAGTAACCCCATGGGAAAGTGTCTCTTCACGCATGCACAGTAAGGTTTCCCTCTGATTGGTTGCCAAGTTGCATGAAGTTCGTGCAACCAGTTCTTGAGATATTCGGTCAGTTCTTTTCCAGACAGACCTTGTAGATGGTTGATAGATAGAAAAAAGAAACTCTATTTCCTTGTGGATATTACATATTGCACCTGAAGAAGGCCAGAGAATGAATCATCCAAAACTTTGTGTTAACATCAAAGACGTGAAGAAGATTTTAGTATGTCCAAGCAAAAGTTATATAAAGTATTGTAGCTTTGCATACAAGGCTGTTTTCTTTTCATTCCCAAACCATTTGCCAATGTTTTTCTCTTTCATTTCTTAAAGACTTAATTTTTCATTTTTTTTCAATTCTGTTGATGCCCTTCCATCCTGAACTCAAACACACTAACTATCGATCTGCAGTCAAAATATTTGCACATCGATCAACATACTTTGCAATAATCTGATATGATGCAGTCCAATTCTTGATTTTCATTCTGGACTCAAATGCCTTGGTGTTGGTACCAAATTATTGATGTTCGTGTTTGCTTTGGGGAAAAAATCTGGTTCAGGCTTAAGAATTTTGAACAGAAAATCAAAAAATAACCACTACATTTCTAAAATCTACTTTTACTTGTCAACATTTAATCCTTACTCCATATAACTATTCTTGTATCAATGGAACTTCACAGCAACTTATCTTTTTTCTGTGGTTGGTTTTTGGTTTAAAAAAAAACTTTTCTAGTCACAAATAATCATATCATAAAGTTTTTTGAAAACTGGTCCGGTTAGTCACTAGTCAATAGAAACCGTCCTGTGACTAACGTCTTTGACAGCATGCCGTTTTGAGGTGATCAATTAAAACATTGGAAAAAAGGGTGATCTATGAATAAGTTACTTCTCTCAACTTAAGTCAGAATTTTCGTAAAACAAGTATTAATACTGTTGGACACAAATGAAGGGACCAATTTAGCATGAACTTATATTACGCTAGACAGATAGTGAAATTATCAAAAATAAATTCTAAAAAGTAAAAAGAAAAAAAGTGTATTCTACATTGTTCCATTGACCTGACCTATTGGGAGAAGTGGATTCATGCCTTTCCCAAGGGCATAAGTGCAAAGTGAACTCAAACTACCTTAGCCAGAATTTGAACTCAGTGCACTGACTCTATTTTCCATGTTGTTAACCATAAGGCCAACTCCACACCTTCACTTATGAAAAGATCTGTCCATGATTTTCTAGGTAAAAGAATTTGCTCTCTCATTTAAGCCCAACTTTATCATTGACAACCCTCTGAGTTGTTATATTACATGCGCACACACATGCAGATAATTTGAAGACAACAATTGTGTTCTAATTTTCAAGTTAAAAATTAATCACAAGCAAGACAAACAAACTCTGAATTCTCCAAGGGAAGTCAATTTGCATGATGTATCTTCGCAAAAGTTAATTGAGCATAAAATGAACATGGTGCTGATGGTCAGATGAGAAAACAGGCGAGATTGGTTTATGACAACTCTGTTTCTAAAAATATAATTGATTAGACTGTAAACAATTTCCCATTTTCTTAAAAAACAATATTGATTATTTTGGTGTTCTGAAATTTTCACTGTATAATGTTTGATCTATGTGATTAATATTCACCATTGAATTAAGTTCACTGGCAAGGAAGGAGATTATATTGAAAAATAAATATCTGTCGGGTAAAATAAATGCTTGTTTCAACATTAGGCAGCAGACTTATTGACGTACCTAAGCATGCAAACACACACATAGACAAACACACACATGCACACACACACACAGATGCAAAAATTATTATGGCTACTCTCACATATATATTGCTAACTCTGACAGGACCAGTCATTTTGCAATTATAATTACATACCCATACCAACATGCACAGAGACATACACAAACACATATATATATACACATGCCCACATATATATGCAAATCTGCTAATCACTGCTACCCACAACAGGCTTAAACACTATTGCTTGGTTTAGGTTATTAATGTGTTCTGATATTTATATGTATCTATGTATCTACCTATGTATCCGGACTTTGCCCAGACCTTACTGCTTATAGTAGAAAATTGAAATTTTGCACACACACTCCCCTCAATGAGTAGGGAAAACATTTTTTTTGTTTTTTGAAAATAGATTTTTAATGCACGTTTCAATATGTAATGTAAATTTATGCTAAATTGGTCACTAGATTGTGCCCACTTATTTTTTTTAAAATTCAGACCTTTTTTAGGCTAGAGAAATAATTTATTCATAGATCACCTCTTTTCCAACTTTTTAATTGATCACCCCCAACACAGCATATATGGGTGGCAGTGATTCATAAATTCCCTTGGAATGCTTGTTTGTATGTATTTTTGTATAAATTCAAGTGAAATAGTTTTAAACAATAGTTTAAATAGTTCTTCCATAAAAATGATAGTTTTATAGTTTATCCATAAAGATTATACAGTCAAATCTTTAGTAGAGTTGTTTGGTACTTCAGTCGGTTTAACATATATTACAGCCCAGTGAAAAAGATAGCTTCATGAATTCCTTTCTCTCTTTTGTCAGTTTTAGGATCATTGATTTTGTTACTTACTTTTTTTCTCTTAATAGCATCAACAAAAAATCAAATATATCCAATGTCTTAATTGTCAATGCCAATTCATTTATTCAATTTTGTCTCCCTTGCTGCCGGACATCAAGTGAACATAGTCATCTTTTATATCCTGTTACCCAGTGTATCGTTGCAGCACCACAGATGATTTCATCATTGATGTGTCTTGGGCAAGATGTTCCCATCCCTCTTCAGGCTAGTTTGGAATCAGAGTTGTCTGCCCCCTAGATTAGTTGCCAACCATAGCTAGAGAGCTCACTCTATAATTTACCCATAGCTTGGGGGATAAGTGATGGATTCATGCCATTCCCAAGGGCATTAGTGCAAAGTGAACAGGAACTGTCTCAGCTGGAGTTTGATGTTGGCTTGCCAATTCCATTCTTCATGCCATCAACCATTTGGCCACTTTGCACCTCCAGGTGTACAATGTACAAATCCCAAGTTCAGAGGTTCTCAAGATCAATACCAATTATGTTTTCCTGCTACATTTCAATCAACATTACCTGAGACCTTCTCTTGCTGTGTGTCACTGTGTTGGAATATGGGTCTTGCAAACAAGTGTGTTTGGTTGGAACTGTCAGCTCATCTTCCATGTTTTATGTCAATTTGGTTGCTAGCATTCGGAGTGAAACAAGATGAAATATGCTGTTGTTCTCAGTTGATCTCCAAACAAAGAACACATTTATTTAACCTACCAAAAGGAAGGAGAGTTTGTTCACATTGTTCAGTTATTTGGATTTTTATTCATTGATTTATTACAATAAAAATGTTTTTCGACCAGTGCAAATAAAATAAAGTAAATGTTGACGATTTTATTGCTATAAATTAAAACAATACTTATTTTATTAAAAAGAAATTTCCTATGACTTTTTTTTTCCTAGCCATAAACCAAAGTTATGACTTTTTTCCTATGACTTTTTTCCCTAGCTATAAACCAAAGTTATGACTTTTTTTCCTATAACTTTTTTAGTCACCATATGAATCAGCATTGGGCAAGCAATATTTGCCTGGATCTTGCATTCAAGTTGTATAGAACACAACATTTTCAGCATAATACTTTTTTCAACAAACGAACCATAGAATCCACTCGTTAAACCTTAAAATCAAAACAAATAAATCCTTCTACAGGTTTGGTTAGTCACTCAAAAGAAACCGTCACATGACCAACATCTTTTGGCAGCATGCTGTGTTGGGGGTAATCAATTAAAAAATTGGAAAAATGCGGTATCAATGAATAAATTACTTCTCTCGGCTTTTGTTGGGCAGTGAACACTAAAAAAAGTCTGAATTTTCCAAAAACAAGTGTGAATGCTGCCGCACATGGACAATTTAGCATAAACTTACACTGCAAACTGAACCCCTCACTAAAATCCTGTAAACATTTTTTGTTGACATAATAAGGAGTAAATGTTTAAATTTTCAGCACCTTAGCTCCATTGGTTTGGCCTGTATGCACAATACATACATACATACATAGCCAGCCAGACCAACTTGAAAACTGAAGAAACCTATGATGACAGTTCTGGTGGCAGTTTTGGTTGATAATATTTATAAAAATGCATGATACACATGTGAAATAAAAAAAATTCTCATAGCCAGCCAGAGCAAAAATTCTACATAGCCAACCAGACCAACTTGAAAACTGAAGAAACCTATGATGACAGTCTTGATGACAGTTTGGGTTGACTGTCTCTAAAAAAGGCACGATAACCATGTGAAATAAAACAAATTCTCATCATTGTTGTCATTCAAACTTCAAGTTATCATAGTTGTGAATTATCATCAAACAATTTTTCTCTCCATTACCAATACAAATTGAACTGGCATCAGAATGGAATATCTGATCCTCAGTCACGTTCTCATTTTTTTGGCAGGACACAGCATAAACGAGCTTGGTCCTGCAGATTTTGACCCCAGGGCAGAACCTCCCCATTGTATTATAAGGGGAGGGTCAGGAGTTCTCCTGATGCTTTTGTAACATTGGTCATGGAACTTGGCAGCTTTTGTCCGTGCCCCAACAATAAACTTGACCCTGTGTCGTATTTGTGAATAAATCTCTTTAATTCTTCCATCACTATTGTCATCATGATCATCATTATCATATGACCATTATCACCATTTCCATTATTATTAGAACAAAAGCCATTTTGAATGTTGCCACTGTCTGACTGGCTACTATTACTGTCTCCAACAATAGCAGGAGAACCATTTTTTCAAACATCAACACTTTGACAATTGCCGGGCCAATCGACACAATGAACATCATTAGTTATTGTGACTGTCACAGACTGAATGACTCTGTCTTTATCATATTTTTTAGCCACTCCTAACTTTGATTGTGAGTATTGCCATGCTACAGGACACAATTCTAATTCATATTTTACCAAATTTATCCTGAAGTCGTATTTTTGAAATCTTAATGATACTTGTTTTCTGATCTTAACTTTGTATTTGTCTTCTTTTTTTTTTGTAAATTGATCATTTTTACATTACAATATATGGAGAAAGTGAGAACAAGTGTCACAGAGTGCTGGGTAGAAAGCTAGTCTTGTAAGTCAAGGCAATTGAATACGTTTCTCGCCTGTTGCTCCATGAAAGTGGTTTTGCACTTAAGTTTGCTGAGTTTAATACTCACTCACACAAACACATATACATATATGAAATCAAATAATGGACAATTCTTATATCCGACAGAATATGATAAATATAAAGACATTAGTTGGGAAGCTATATTTGCCTGGCGCCGGTGTGAACGACTGCTAAACGAGCGGCCTAAATCATGAATGTAAATAAAGAAATGTGCCATGCGGGGACCAAACCTGCATTCACCCTGGGAGCAACCTTATACACAGGCTCTGCTCTTCCCACTGAGCTAACAAAGCTTTGCTGGCTCCTCCACTTACACATTTGTATCTAGGCATGAATACAATGCGGTCCTCCCTGTCGACAGCATGAAATCAAATAATGGACAATTCTTATATCTGACAGAATATGATAATTACAAAGATATTAGTTGGGAACCTATATTTGCCTGGCACCAGTGTGAACAATTGCTAAACGAGCAGCCTGAATCGTAAATGTAAATAAAGGAACAAGCGCAGTGTGGGGATCGAACCCGCATATATATATATATACATATATAGTGAAAAATTGTACTTCTTCATTATTTGTACGTCACTCATTGCATATTTTTACTCAATTTTGCTGATCCCCCACATCGTTCTGCTTTTTCTGTGCTAACTCCTGTTTTAGGGTCGTCAAAATTATACCAATGTTTCACCATGAAGTGATGAAAACTTGCTGCATTCAACTCCTTGATGGAGTAACCCCATCAACAATCTGAATAGATAATGGATCCTTCAGCGACATACTCCTTCATAGCATTCAAAAGCGTTTCTGCAGTTCCATTCTAATGAATAGCAGCCTGAGGAGTTAACACACAAAAAGTGGAATGGATGTGGGGATCGGCAAAATCAAGGAACAAGGCACAATGAATGGCAATAGAAGTATTAAGAAATATTTTCATGTTGAAGCCATAATCATATTAGTATTTTCTACATTTGATTTAATTTTTGATAATCAAATTTATAAACTTTTGTGTATTGTTGCTCCAAGGTATATTTATTTTAAATTGTATATTCCTGCCTTCTTTGAATTTAGATTACAGTTTCCCACCGCAAGTAAGCTGATTCAATTTTGAAAAAAAGATCCTATCCACTCAAAACATTTACTAATTTTAGTCACAAAAGTCAACTGAGGAGCCTACTAATATCTATAAGTGCATTAGGAGATTTCATTAGCTTTTCCTTACTTTTCCTTTCTTCTTATTCTTCTTCAAACCTTTTTTTATATTTGCCAACAGCATTGTTTCCCTAGTATTGCGCTAGTATATCCCTATACATCTTTTTAGCTTTGCCTACTTTAAACGCAATTTTCCTGGTTGTGATATCTCTATGCCTATACCATTCTTGTATTTTAACTTCTGATAAGTTAAAGTCATTGCTATTTATCCAAGTATTAATTGTGAGTTATTTCCTTAAGCAAGGTTTTTGTTTGAGATGAGAAATTATCATTATTATACACTGATTTACTTAGACTTGTATCCTTATCTTGGTTGTTATACTAAAAATGTTACGTCAATTGTACTCTCCCATCTTCTTAAGGTGTCTGTAGTATTTGGTAACCTTCTGGGAATTTCGAACCAAACCATTTATTCAATCCATGAGGGCAGATATTTTGCATTCTCTCATCAATGCTATGCTGATACAAGATATCCTCTGGCAAGGACAGTGGAATGAAAACAATCTATTCTCTTGAATTGAATAAAGGGTTCTGTTTGAAATTCCCAGAAGTTTACCAACTACAACAGTCACCTGAAGAAGGCTGGTGGGTACAATGGCCAAGAATTTGTGAGTATAACAACCAAGATGAGGACACTAGTTCAAGTAAATCAGTGTGTGAATCTGTAAAATACTTCTCAAAATTCCCATTATTTCAGCTTAGTGTCTTATTTCATGAGCAATTATTTCTAAAGTTTCTTTTTAAAATTCTTGTAAGGCATCCAATCCTACCTTTGATAGCACCATGAAAAGAATTTATCATGTATCTCTTTAACTGATACAGATGTTACAAATATTAGAAACCTTCAACCAAAACTGTTTTTTAAGTTTGTATGGCTGGCTGTATGTATCATGTATACAGGCCACACCAATGGAGCTAGAGGGCTGAAAATTTAAACATACTCTTTATTATATCGAGGAAAAACGTTTTTTTCTGGGTTTTTTAAAATCCCCCTTTAAATAGTTTTTTTTTCGGGGGGGACAATTTTGCAATGTAAATATATGCTAAATTGGTCCCTTAGTTTGTGTTCATACTTGTTTTTGGGAGAAAAAAATAACTTTTTAGTGATTACCGCCCAACAAAAGCCAAGAGAAGTAATTTATCCCTTTTTCAAACGTTTAATTGTTCACCCCCAACACAGCATGCTGCCAAAAGATGTTGGTCACATAATGGTTTCTACTGAGTGACTAATCTTTAGTAACAATTGCAAATAAAGAAGAGAAAAATAACTGATTTTCATGAGGCTCTGTCTTTGACAAAAGAGTGGACATATTTGTGCCCTAGAAGTACTGAACAGAACATTCACCTCAAGAGGTATTGAATGAGTTAACTGATACATCTCATAAGACAAATAATAGCAGGTTTCCACATGTTCTGTATATAATATCCCCTCCCTCTCTCTCTCTCTCTGTCTGTCTCTGTATCTGTTTCTCTCTTTTATTCATGCCTACCCTACCCATCGTCCCCAATGACATTTCTTTCTCTACATCACTTCTCTCTTTCAACATCTCTCTTTTCAACTCGCTCTGGGAGATTGACTGTAGAAATTCAATGAGTTTAATTACCTTGTAGCTATGCATATGTGTTATGTAAGTGTGCAATGATACAGTGCATGTAGATAGATTGACACCTCAGCGAAGATATGGGCATCTCTCCCCACCCCACCCCATGTCTGCTGCGAGAGTCTGCTAGAAATAACGGTAAAAAAAGATGGTGGCTGTGACATGCTTTGACGTACGATGCGGAAGCAGTCGATAGAAGTGCCTGAGGGGGTGGGAGATGCACAGGAATGAATACGAAAAAAAGAGGAAAGATGGAAGAAGAAGAAATTAATAAATTAACATGGGAAGTTGGTAGGAGACAAACATCAGGAAAATGTGCCAAAGCGAAATGTGATTTTGAATCTAAATCAATTTGTATAAGTACAAGAGGATTTTTTGCCTTAAAATTAGATGAAAGAAAATGAAAACGGGTCTGGTTAGTCACTCAATAGAAACAGTCACGCGACCGACGGCTTTTGGCAGCATGCCATGTTGGGGGTGATCAATTAAAAGAAAATAGCATTCCAAGGGAATTTATGAATCACAGCCACTCATTTTCTGTGTTGGGGGTGATCAATTAAAAACAAACTAGAATTCCAAGGGAATTTATGAATCTCAGCCACCCATATATTCTGTGTTGGGGGTGATCAATTAAAAAGTTGGAAAAAAGGGTGATTAATGAATGAGTTACTTTCCTCGGATTTTGTTGGATGGTGATCACTAAAAAAGTGTGAAAAAAAAGAGTGAATGCTGCCAGACACAAACTAAGGGACCGATGTAGCATAAACCTCCATTGCAAATTGAACCCCCACTAAAAAGCTATTATATTAGTTTTTTCAAGACATAATAAAGAGTAAATGTTGAAATTCTGAGCCCTCTAGCTCCATATTTGTGGCCTGTACATACATATTGTGATACATACATACATACATGCAGCCTGTATATACATATTCTGATACATACATACAAAAATCAGCCAGACCAGCTTAAAAACTGAAGAATCCTATGTTGACAGTTTCGGTGAGAGTTTTGATTGACGGTTTCTAACAGACAAGGCTTGGGGCTTAATAAGGAAAACAGTTGTCTTGGGTGGGCTGGATGGGGGTGACGATTCTAGTGAGAATGCTTGCAGCTGTAGGGCAACAAAAACATATATAGATGATAATAATAACAAATCAAGATATATTCAAAATAACACTAAATTGCAATTTCATACAATTTAGAAAAACAAAGTGACTGAATTCACAGATTGGGTGATAATAAGTGATGGGATTGGGTTTGGAGAACTAGGTATACAGTAATGTCTCAATTATTAGAAATTGAACATAGAAAAAAACCTGGAAATTGAGAAGTAGGTATACGCTGTATATTGTTTCGCAGTGAGCTGTAATAAAAGCAGTACACACCCTCTTCCTCACTCTCCTACACCACAGTCTCCTGTACCTCCTACCACCTCAACCTCCAAAGACTCAACTTAACATACCATCATCACCGATTTTTTTTCCATATAAATTAATGGCAATTGCTTATTCACTTCACACCATTTCAGCTTATGAAAGGTTTTTATAGGAGAATTCTACTTTCAGATCGTGGAAGAAACCAGTATTGTACCTACCTAGTCTAGCTAGTTTGTCAGACGGAATGTCACTTTGAATGCAAAATCACAAAAAGCTGCGAGCAATGTAGATTTGGATAAATAACAACTTTTACTTCCAAGTCTTTATGACCACCCCCTTGGCAGGATGAAAGTCCACAGAAGGGATACCGCCACCCTAATCACAATTAACAATTTGTCCTAATGAAGAGTTTTCCACATTCTTCGCACATACTGGGAATCAAAGGCAGACATGCTAACCATTACACTATCCAAGCGGTCACAAGATAAGTATACTTCTTCCTTAACCCATAGCCCACCTTTCCAGAAAACTTAATTGAAATTCATTGAGAACCTTTGGAGATATTGTGTGGATGAAAAGACAGACATATACCTCTTCCAACTTCACGGGCAGGAGTAAACAAATTCACAGATCATGTCAATGTAGGTTGTATAGCAGTTGACACAGAAAATGGTGAAATCACTGGGTTCGACCAACAGAACTAATAAAAGGCGCCTGGTAGCAATGCACTTACACAATGGATTTTTCTCTATTAGGTTTAACTGGTCAAGTACATCTAATCGTGTAAACTTAAAGGTGTGAACCTATTAGGACCTCACTAATGTGAACAGATTGAGTGATTTCGGTAAAAACGTTTCTCAAGTACTTCTGACTAATTGGATTAGAAACTGAAAATTCGATTTAACAAATCGAAATGAGTCTCAATTGTTTGTGAGAGAGTGCAAATACTATAAAAACCAGTGTCTTTTGTAGATTGACAACAAGAGACAGTGATTAAATGATGCACAGTGACATGGCATTGCAATACCATTAAACATTGGAGGACCTTTTTCTCCTTTCGAAATAGGCTTTTAGCAGCATGTATAATTCAGGATCAGGCCTTCTCACCAAATGCAAGGGTGTTTGAAAGTTGGAACTTTTGTCCCCACCCCCCCGAAAATAGATGAATAAGATTATTACTGTATATGCTGGTATATAAGATGAATATCTAATTTAATGAAACAAAAAAATATGCAAATATTACACTGCATCCAATGCACTGGTATTATGACTAGGGAGCCATCTACCAAAGGTTGATATGGACAGTTATGGGACTTGGATTAGTTGCAGTGAGCAGTATTCCTCCAAATACCTTTTTTCTTATAGTCTGGCAAGTGTTTTTCCCAATCCTATCAACAAAAGAGTAACAAAATTGATCTCTTAATGCAGAGAGAATATAACAGATCCCTTTCTGATATTGTGACATCTTAATGAATATAAAATAAACATATATTCTTGGGTTTTTTTTAGGATAGTAGCTACAAAGAATTGTTACCATGATATTCAGCATTTAAAATTAAACTATAATATTGACTACTGATGCAAAGGGTTAATTTCCTGCTATGAGCAAGCTCAACATTCAAGAACAAAAAAATCCCATTAGTTTTGAAAAGAAAGGGTCTACAACCAATGTGTCCTCCCAATAGTCACCTATGGAGCTGAAACATAGAACCTAACCAAAAGACTGGCTCTTAAACCAAGAACCATGCAATGTGCACAAGAGAGGATCATGCTTAGCATCACATGGAGAGATCACAAGACAGCGCAGTATATTAGAGAAAAAAACAGGAGTCAGAAACATCATAAAATCCATTAGAAAACTCAAATGGCAATGGGCAGGCCAGGTTGAAAGAATGTCAGACAACCGCTGGACATCACGACTCATAACGTGGTTTCTCAGAGATCATATGCGGAATTGCGGCCGGCAGAAAATAAGATGGCATTACATCTGCAGTAGGGAGATCTGGCGAATCTTGTGGATGGTCTATGTCCTACGACAGATGTTAAAAGGATGATGATGATGGTGATGATGATGATGATGATAATGGTGGTGGTGATGACGATGATGATGATATTGATGATGATGATATCAACAGAAGTAGGGCTCATTATAAAAGATATATAAAAGGATCAAAGTAATAAATTAAGAGGAATAAGATGTTATCATAACTTGGTACATACTAAAGTGAAAAGAGTAAAATGGTATTCCCAATCGATGAACTCTACATATTAGAAGTAGAATATATTCACAGAGGGAAGTTAACTCTTGATGCTCAAAGATATTAATATTCCAGACATGAAGAAAATAAACCCAACCTTCTAAAACTATTGAGATTAAACGTATAACTCTGTAAGTAAATGCTGTAACTCAATATTTATAGTTTCTATTACACAAGTAGCCATTTTTGTTGTGTAGAAATGAGCCTATTAGATTTTATCTTTCTTATAAAAACATATTTCAAAATAGTTATAGGGAATAAAACTTTCACTTCTATTTATATATATCGGGAAATGCCAGCTATAACACATTCAGAGAAAGAAAAAAAACAAGTAGATGCCTGGTTGCTGCAAGGTCAAACTCCACTCCTACTTCTAATCAAACTGAAGATGATTACTGCAACTTTTGTATTGTATATAATGAATGAATTTGTAAATATATAAGACTTGTTAGTTTGGCTCAGTTGGTAAGAGAGCCGCCTAGCAACCACTAGGTCATGATATCAAATCATGGTAGGGAAATGTTAATTTTATATATATCTGTTTGGTTTAAGGTGACAGGATAGACAAACAGTGAAGAGTTTACTCCCTAAATTAGGTGAGGATTGTTCTTGTCACGAGGTGAAAATAAATTCAACTCTAACTTGGACTGGAGTTTGACCAGAAATAGATAATATGATGATTTTGCATAAAAACATTTCAGTGGATCAAATTTTCCTGACAATCATCATCATCAGCTGACATGAGTCCACTGCTGGACAAAGGCCTTTCCCATCTCCTTCCATGACAACCTAGATTGTACTAATCTCTGCCACATCTTACCGGCAAACTTTTCTATCTCATCCCTCCACCATGTGTGTGATCTTTTTCTACTGCATTTAATGTCACATGGGCATGAGTCGGTTAGTTTTTTGCCCCATCTTTTGTCATCTTTCTTGCTAGGTGACCAGCCCATTTCCATTTTTGCTGCTTAATCATTTGTATAATATCCTTCACTTTATACCTCCCTCTGATCCATGTTGATCTTTTTCTATCTCTTAGAGTTATCCCTAGCATTGCTCTTTCCATGGCTCTCTGTGAAGTTCTAAGTCGGTTTTCAGTTTGTTTAGTTAATTTCTATGTTTTGCATCCATATATCATGGCTGGTATTATACAACCGTTGTATACTTTACACGTTAAGCACATTGGCAAGATGCTCCTCAAAATATCTCTATTCATACCAAATTTTCAACAACTTTCAAATTTTCAAGCCACCTTCCTATTTTGTTATAAAAAACTATGTATACTTTCACAAAAGTGGCATTTACCATAGAACATTTGAATCTTATACATTTCAGTCACATGTTGATCTTTTTCTATCTTAGAGTTATTCCTAGCATTGCTCGCCATGGGATTTTAAGTTGGTTTTCCGTTCGTTTTATGATTAGAGATGAACAATTGAAATAGCATAAATTCCAGCTTTACATTAGGCCAAACTATTTTTTAACATACTGGGAAATATATAACTTTATTCCTTTTTATAAGATGGAATACCAAGGATCATTTAATCGTTTCAACTCTCCCTTGTTTCAAATTGAATTTTAAAATTCAATTTATTTTTACTATTCTTTAAAGGAATTTTGAATGATTTTCTTTGATTTTTCAAAATTATTTTGACCAACATGTAACCAACATCTTTTGGCAGCATGCCGTGTTGGAGTGATCAACTAAGAGTTTGAAAACAGGGATGAATAATGAATAAGTTACTCTTCTTGTTGTGC
>VCCN01001361.1:3688159-3702884 GCA_006491835.1 Architeuthis dux | reverse complement strand
TATATATATATGCTTTATGTGTATATAAATATATATGCCAACTTTATGTGTATATAAATATATATGCCAACATATACATATATGTGTGTTTGTATATGTGTGTGCATGTGAAACATATTGTCTTGTAAGTAATGGATACTTATATATTGATTGGCAAGTTCAGACTATTTGAGACCTGTATAACAATACATATACTTTAAATGCTTAGTTGCTGCTCAGTAGAACACCAATGTGTCATCGATTTTATGCCTTTCTTTTGTCTCACAATCTAAGAAGCAGATCAGATTCCTCCAAGCCTATAGAAGTACTTAACGGCCTGGCACTGAAATACCTCATCAATATCCAGAGACTTCTCATGTGGCTGTGCATCAGGCAAGAACAAAACAATTACAGTCAAGCCAAGGCTAAGCCAAAGCCGTATATGTCAGCAAAGAGCAAGCCTTTCTCTTCTCTTGCTGTGGCCATGCAGAGTTTTTAAGATGCAGCTTTTAATATCAGAGGCAGCCCGCTTGTTTCAAGCACGTTTGAAATGAGGAATGAAGACAGAAATATAAAGATGTATACTTCTTAATCGACAATCTGAAACATTGTGGTTACAATAAGAGCCGAGAAAGAATGGGTACAATTGTCTGAACAGCTCTTTGAATGATTACTGTTGTGAGTTTGATCACCACTGGATACCCTATACATATGGTCTTGTGCAAGACAGATGTAAGCTTATTGTCTATAACTTTGAAGAGGGACATAGAATGAATCGGCCAACACATTGTATCATTGAAGATGGGAAGAAGAGTTTAGATTCTCCGAATAAAAGTTGGTATATAAATGTAAGCTTAGTATTCTCCTACTGTCATATAAATACATATCTATTCAGATGTTGCAATTTTCAATCTCAGAGGCAGCCAGCTTGATTCATATATGTTTTAAATGTAGAATGAAGACAGAAATACAAAGATGTATACTTCTTAAGCATTGAAAAAACAATGGCCCTCTTGAAAAAAATGAATATCCATTTTGACCTGTCTATGGATGTATGAGTGGACATCTATGCATATATATATATGCATTTTTACATGCACATACATACATATATATGACATCATGAATGGAATGCCTCTTCATGGAGAAATTGTTAGCCAATTAGTCTTGCAGAACATTAATATTCTTGTCATACCATTTGTAATTTTGAAAATACTCATTATCATTACAAGAGTTGTTCAGGCTGTTAAACTCATTTGTTTTGTTCTTGTTAAGATCAACAAGTATTAATATGGATTTTACTCCAAGAGGAGGCTGTAGAATGGATCATCTGAAACATTTTGCTAACAATAAGAGCAACAAAAAGAATGGGTACAAATAGATTGAACCACTCATCGCATTACCTGAGTTTGATCTTCACTAGGTTCCTTAAACTTGTGGTCTTGAACCAGACAAACAAAATTTTAGCATATTCATATAATCATATGAACATACACAGCAACTTGATTGAAGAATGCTAAGATATTTACAACTAAATATTTTTAAGTGAACAGTCACTGAAATAATATGCAAATACGGGTATCACCATTTTTGGGGTCTGGAAAAGCTGAAAAACCTTTCCCATATAAATTAATGGTAATTGCTTCTTTGCTTTATGCCATTTCAGTTTTTATATCCGTATGTAAAGAGAGGGACACTTTTTCTGGTAGTACCAAGTAAAAAACGGTAGCCAACAGAAACGTTTTTTTTTTAGCAGCAACGCTTGTAATGCGGGTTGCAGAGGTGTTTAACTCCTTTCTTTGTTAAACAAAGAATTCAATACTGTGTCCCTGTTGAGCTGTGAAAGCCACACCAAATTGAAATCCACACTGGTCTGACATGTACATGAAGCCGACAGGTTGATGTATGCCGATTCTCTTCAAGTTTTCTCACTTGCCATCAGTGTTCTCTGTCTATTATTCGGACTTCCTCTTAGAGAGGTTAATGTACACCTTTCTCCCCCCAGAGTTGGTTGTTCTCTTCTTAACACAAAACTGATAGCCATATTTATCTGCACTACTGTCTGCTCTCATGACAGACAATTTAACATCAACCATTTTGGCAAGGTTCAGGTTAAAAAGAGTAAAAAAAAAGAAGCCAAGATAGGTTGTTAGAGTGTCTGATTTTATGCAATATGCAGGGGTCATTTTCAGATGTGACAGCATTGAGATAGGGTGATGGAGATTATCAGAGAAGAGACCATTTTGGAAGGAGGCAGAGTGGGCTTATGGTGAAGGTTCGAAACAGGACAAGGTGAACAGACTCAGGTGTTTCCACAAAAAAAAAATGGCGAAAGACTCAACATGTCAAAGTGAATCTGTCAAAATGTTAAAATGAAGGAATAACAAATGAAGAAATAAAGAGAAAATATAGAAGATTTCTGGTAAGTTTCCATAACTGACAGAACTGCCATTTTTTCAATAAGATGGGGGCCATATCACTAGACAAAACATAAAATAAAACAATGAATAAAAGAAAATGAAAAAATGTTGCCCTTAAGATTTTTTGATTTTTTCTGTCTCTTTGATATGTTACTTTTCCTTTTATCTTCTAAATTTCTGCACATATCAGGGATTTTCAAAAGGACAATTTTCTTTATCTTAAATGTTATTCATTAAAATTTCATTTGCTTTTCATTTGATATTTTCCATTACACTGATTTACAGAATTGGTATACATAGAGTGTAATGGCTACCTCTTGGATTTGAGGGCTTTACCTCCCCTAACCATGAAGTCTGGTAAAATCACTAATCCCACATCCGACAAGTCCCATTTATGCCAGGTTAAAGATGGCCGATGTGTATAAGAGAATACTATTTCCAAATAGAAGGATGTTTTCCATAACCTGGTTATCGGGTTGCATACAGAGACTTTTAGCATGCAGACAATATTATCTTCCACAAAACTTATTGCTTTTAGTAACATCTGGAAGTCTAAACTATAGTCTCAAAACTAAGATTAGGCTAATATTTTGATTGATTTTGACTGCTTTTTACCTTTCATCTCAATTAAGATGGAGGGAAAAAGTAGTCAAAATTAATCAAAATATGATGTTACAATATTTCATCACATAATAATAATAATAAAAAAATAATAAGATGAAGCTTTACAACATCAAGGCTGTCATTTTGTATGGCTCTGAGTACTGGTGAGTTATGAAAAAAGGCATGAAAAAGGTTGATGTCTTCTATAATAGCTGCCAATGAAAGATCTGTAATATTTACTAACCTAACAAGACCTCTAATGAGGAACTGTATATAATGACAGACAATAGGAATGTTTCCCATGAAATAAATATAGGTTATGATGACCTGGTCATGTCCTGAGGATGAAAGAATACCTAAAATTGCCTCAAGATTGCCCCCAATTGAAAAGAGAAAGAGAGGCAGGCCAAAGATGACCTGGCGAAGGACATTGATGTTCGATTTGGAAGAGATGGGTCTCCCATGGAACTGAGCACAGACCACAGCATAAGACAGAGTTCAATGACATGGTATGATTGCGGCTTTATGTCCCAGCTGGGATGAAGAGGATTAAATTAAAAATAAAATAGTAAACTTATCACAGTACTTACTTTTCGTGGCCCTAAGTTTTTTACATTGCATTGTAATACAGCTCTCTGTCCTATACTCCTGGAGACATTTGTAGGTGTTTGAGTGAAATAGGCTGGCGGATATCGCTGGTGGTGTTTGTTCTTATTGCTATTTGAACCTGCAAAGGAGAAAGAGAAAGAAAATATAGATTCAGAAACACATATAAAACTAGCATTCCAAGGTAAATTATGAATCACAGCCACCCATATATGCTGTCTTGGGGGTGATCAATTAAAAAGTTGAAAAAAGGGGTGATCAATGAATAAGTTACTTCTCTCATCTTTTGTTGGGCTGTGATCACTAAAACAGGTCTGATTTTTCAAAAAAAAACTAATGACAAATTTAGCATAATCTTACATTGCATATTGAATCCCCCTCTAAAATCCTATTTACGGTGACGAATTAAAAAAAAACAAAAAAAACATTCTCCCTACGCAGTTAGGGGAGTGTGTGTGCAAAATTTCAAGTTTCTACTATGAACAGTCAGCACTCGGCGATGTTCGGATGCATAGATATATACATAGATAGATATAAATGTCAGAACACATGAATAAAACCTAAACCCAGCAATAAACCAGTGTTGTGGGTAGCAGTGATTAATTGTAATGAAATACTTTGTCAGTTATAAGTATGTTTAATGAATTGCAGAACCTTATCTACAACATTTAAAAAATGACAGAGGTAAAAACAATAGGTCTGATTAGTCACTCAATAAAAACTTATTTTGGCCTCATGCCATTTTGGAGGTGATCAATTAAAAAATTGGAAAAAAGTGGGGATCAATGAATATGATACTTCTCTCACCTTTTGTTGGGCAGTCTGAATTTTCAAAAAAATAAGTGTGAATGCTGCCGGACACAAACTAAACGATCAATGATAGCATGATTTGGGAGGGTATTTTAAAAAACAAAAAAGCTTTTTTTTCTCGACATGATAAGGAGTATATATTTAAATTTCATTGGTGCGGCCTGTACATTTGATAGATACCTGATGACATGATATGAACAAGTGCTGTAGAGAGTAAATTAGACAAGAGTGTATGGCACAGTGTCAGTGTCAGTAAGTCTTAACTCTGCAGTATTGTGTAAGGGACGATGAAATGTCTTTACATCTTTACACTAACAGCACAAAGCCTTGATCAATTGAAAACTCATGAATAAACAGAATCTTTCTACTTTTTATTACATTTGCCAACTAAGTTAATAGAGGTATATGTATTCACTTGTGTCTGTCTATCCGTTTGTCTGTCCATCTGTCTTTCCGCACAATATTTTCCAAAAGTTCTCAATGAAAGTTTGTGTAAGGTTGGACCATGAGCTAAGGAAGAATTGATTGAATTTGGGGGCAGATCCATGTACAATAACATTCCCTGCATTGTAGCTATATGTCTACACCGCAGAATATCTCCAAAGATTCTCAATGGATTTCAATTAAAACGTTCTGGACGAATAGACCATGCGGTAAGGAAGAACTGGTTTAATATATAGGTGGATCCTGGAATTTTTACCAATTGAGAGATATTTTTTCATTTTTTTCATACATTTATGTATTCACTCATATTTGTCCACACGATATTTCCAAAAGTTCCAATGACATTTCGTTGAAGGGTAGGCCATTGAAGAATTGAAGAATTGATACATTTTGGGGTGGATCCACCTCCCCTGCATCTTAGACATAAGCGAACTGGTTTTCATTCAACTTTTAAAGACAATGGCACTGACATAGGTATGTGCTCTCTGAGTGCTTCATAGTTTTACTATAAATTCCTCCATCTTCAATATTGTATCGATAACATTAAGAGAAGTGGAATGGAGCCATGCATATTAAAGCAGATGCCAGCAAAATGGAGCTAGTCATTCATCCACAAATTTGGCAAAAGGCAGAACATTGTGATCAAAACTGATCAGAAATGCACTTTCAAAGAGTGAGATAAGTAAATGAATCAATAAAACCAGGCCCACAGAAGCACAGATAAAAAAACAAGTCAATAGACTTCTTGTTTCTGCAGGCAGTGGCATACCTAGAGTATTATACCTTAGGTATAACAAGTATGGTACATGTCCTGCGTGCCACTTAAAGGTGGGCGTCTATGAGCAGTTTCTAGTTATTAAAGTCAGACAGGTCTGGTTGGTCACTCAATAGAAACCGTCACATGACCAAAGTCTTTTGGCAGCATGCCATGTTGTGGTTGATCAATTAAGAAATGGAAAAGGGGATGATTTATGAATAAGTTACTGCTCTTGCCTTTTGTTGGGCAGTGATCACTAAAAAGGTCTGAATTTTCATAAAGCAAGCTTGATCAATTTAGCATAAACTTACATTGCAAATTGAAACCCCCACTAAAATCCTATTGGGGGGGGGGGACTTTCAAAAAACAAAAACCCTCTAGCTCCTGTATGCACAATATATATATATATATAGCCAGCCAGCTAGACCAGTTCAAAAACTGAAGAAACCTATGTTGACAGTTTTGGTTGACAGTTACAAAAAATACTTGTTTCTCCAGGCATTGGCATACCTAAGGTATTACACCTTAGGTATAGCAAGTATGGTATGTGCCCTCAGTACCACTGAGCAATTTCTAGTTATTAAAGTCAGACAAGCCATACTTGAATAGTGAAAACATAATTTTTATTCAGATGTATGATCTATCTTTGATTATCATTGGTAAGAGGCACTAGGAGGGCCAGATTGTTAAACCACTTAACTATTAGGTAAAAATACAGGGCTGGGAGCTGCAGGACCACATACAGCACAGTAGCACTGCTCAGTGCCAACTGGCAGTAAGACAATTCTCTTGGCAAACTAGGGAGGTAGTCTTGAATTTTGTGCAAGATCTATGAAATTTAATGTTCTTATTAAAAGTGCAATTTCCTTATTTCAGAACATTGTGCAAGAAGACCATGAAACCTGTCTTCACGAAGAAGAAGGAGAGTGTGGGGAGAACCGTCAAAGATCATCCAGGAAGTTGAAACTAATACTTTCATATTTGAAAGCCTCCATGGGTCAAGGTAGACTTTGTGATTTTGCTCTGCTGAGTGCAGAAAGAGAAGAAATTGAAAAAGCTGACTTTGAGCACATCATAGACCAATTTGCATCCGTGAAAGCAAGGAAGGTGCAGTTGGAATTTTCATGTAGTATCATAATTCGTTAAGTAAAAGATTAAACAGCTTGTATTTTTTAGCTAATATTAAGGTAAAATGTTCTAAAAGATGGGTGTCCAATGTTTGGACAGGGTCACAATTTCAGTGCTCACCATAGGTGCTATTTATCATGGATGTGCCCCGTTCTGCATGCATATCAAGATTGTTAGAATAAAATTTGTTTATCAAGTTTTAAGGTTCTCCTTATGATGCTAAGTTGCAATGCTACTGCTGTTTCAGTAGTAAGTAGTTTTGTTTATTTTAAGGGGTTGTGTTGTTAGCTCCACACCAAACCGCTTGGGCTTAGAAACAGCTATGGTGACTGCAGATTTTCTATCAGAGTAACCTTTTCTTAGATGAACTGACTTACAGTACTAAAGGGCTCCAACTGCCATGCTATTTACTCATAGCTGGGGGAAGAGGTGGATCTATGTCTTTCACAAGGGCATTAGTATGAACTGAACATAAACAGCATTTGGCTGAGATTCAAACTTGGTCTCCTGATTCTGTTTTCCATGCCAGTAACCGTTACACCAATCTGGACCTCCTGTATTATTTGAATTTACATAATTATCTGATGGTCAAAACAAAGATAAGCTATATATTTGTTTTCATTTGATGTTCTGAATTTTGTTTTGCATATTTTGAGAGCATTCTTTTTAATTATATATTTATTTGGATACTTCTTTATTTATTTTTGGATGTGAGACAAGAAATATTGAAACAGAAAGTTTGGCAACAAATCTAATCAAGCACCAATCAAAGAAATGATAAAATGAACCCCCTCACCATCTTTACCAGAGGTGGTGCATGAGAACCACAGACCCGGCAACTGCTAGGGTGGAGGGGGCCACTGGAGTTCTGGGGGCACAATATATCAGAGGAACCTAAAATCTAAAAACATAATCTTAAAACATAATCTTTAAAAAGATCTAAAATCTAATCTAAAAGAATCTAAAAAGATCTGCAGAGTTGGGCAGTCTAATGTAGCGCCACCACTGTTTGCCATCACAGGAACTAACAAGTGGGCACCACCATTCCAGACCCCAAGCGGTTCACTGCTTTTTTACCAGTCAAGAAGCCAAGAGAAAGATTTGACCAAATCCATTACTCCTTTCCCTTTCCATCAACCCCCACATGGATTCAGACATTTGCATTGCATGAGACCCGCAGACCCCGCAACTGCAGTGGTGGAAGGCTGCCAGAGTTCTCGGGGTGCAATATATCATACGAACCCTGAAAAATCTAAAGAAATAATCTTTAAAAAATCTAAAATCTAATCTAAAATAATCTTAAAAAATTGCAGGGTGGGGCAGTCTGACCTAGCACTGGCCCTGTTTACCTTCATGGGAACTCACAAATGGGAACCAACATTCCTGACCCCAAGCGGTTCTCAGCTTTTTTACCAGTCAAGAAGCCAAGAGAAAGATTTAACCAAATCCATTTTCTCCTTTCTCATCCCCATCCAGACATTCTCACCTCTTTCTTCCAGCTTACAGTTAACTTGGATCTAACCAACATAAACAAAGATGGCTGCTTAATTAGATAGATGAGTGCAATCAGTTCGTCAGTCAGTTGTTTGCGCACTCTTTTGTGGCTGCTTAGCGCTATTTGTATTGCTTAACTGTTTGAGTTCACAGAAAATTTGTTCATTGATCATTTAAACGCATCAGTTAGAGACTTATTTTATCTTTTGTTTATAGCCAATCTGTCCTAGCTTTTTTCTCTGCTGTCTGTATTTTTCTACGTCCTTCTGATATTTAGAAAGACAACACATGAATTGCACAGAAACCGAATAAACAACACTTCCTTGCATTGAGAAGGAAAGTAATGCCTAAAAATATGCTTTAACGCAGTTGAAATTTCATTGAGAAAAATAATTTTTATTGTTTAATTATAAACCGTCAACCAAAACTGGCACCAAAACTGGCACCAAAACTGTCAACATAGGTTGCCTCAGTTTCTTTGGCTGGCTATGTATGTATGTATATGTCAGTAGCCTTGAATGGTTCTAAGTTTAGTGAGGATCATTGTTATTGTTGTTACCAGGGGAAAATAAAGTCAGCTCCAGTGTAGGAATTTGACAATTGTCTTCCTATCCCACCCACTATTGCTAAGTATAGTTTATTATTTATAGTTAAATCTGTCTTTAAAAATGGCTAGATTTTTTCGTTTCCAGCTAATTTAATAAATAAAAATGTTATATTCCCATTTAAAGCCCATTTGTCAAATAAAATAACTATAATTATATTGTGGGTGATAAATATTACAATATTTTAATAGAGTAAAAAATGTCTTAAACAAAATTTTTAAATAAATGGATATGACAATAAAAACTTATGAGAAAATATTAAAAGTTGCATTAAAAAAATAAACTAGCATTCCAAGGGAAATTATGAATCACTGCCACCAAAAGTGACTATTTCAGCCACTAGTCCAAATTTTCAAAAAACAAAAAGAACATTTTTTCCTAGACATAATTTAGGAGTAAATTTTTAAATGCTAAGCTCCCTAGCTCCTTTGGTGTGGCCTGTACACGTGACACTATTTCAGCCACTAATCCAAATTAGAAAAAAACAAAAAAAATGTTTTCATTACTCATTGAGGGGAGTATGTGTGCAAAATTTCAAGTTTCTATTATGAATGATAAGGGCTGTACAAGTGACACATGTAACAAAGAAACAAACAAAGATAATCCATTTCTATCTTCTACTTTATTTGTTACAAAATTCGATGCTCTTACATGCATGATGTCAATGAGACCAATATTACTGCCTGGGGGAGTGCATGCCAACAACATCCACCTAACCCACACACACCCTGGTCAGGCCTGCACACACTCCCTGGCAGATGCATAGGTCTGCATGGAACCCTGGACAAGCTCACCGAAGATGTTGTAAAGGTAATTATTATCAATACTGAGAATTCATGTGCTCATTTTTGGCATTAATGGTTCACACATCACATCTGCGGTTTCCTCCGACGAATGGGAAAGTAGGGGTCCATTTTAACATTATATTAACATTGTAAATAGAACTCCCCCTTTCTTCTCTAAATGCTTGGGAATTTTTTTTCTCAAAACTGTCAAATTTCCGGAAAATAATAAGAAAAAAATGTTTAATTCTCTTTGTCAGAGATAAAACTTGGTCCACTGATTCAATTATTATTTATTATGCTTTTAACCACTTGGCCATTGGTAATTCAACTGATTTGTTTAGAAATAAATAAATCTCTAAGTCTCAATGTTTATCCTGGGGTCAAGTTACCTTTTTTTAGCCTTCAGGGTGCTGCATAAGAATTATATATGCAAGCCAGCAAACAAACATTGCCGTCTTTATAGTAATAGATTGCTAAATTCATTAACTTTATGTGCATTAAAATAGATATTATCATATCATGTAAGTATGCTGATAGGAAAAGACAATGTGGAGACTCAGATGTGTGAGTGTGTGCATAAGCACATGTTTGCATAAACATATAAATAAACTAGCATTCCAAGGGAAATTATGAATCCCCGCCATCCATATATGCTGTGTTGGGAGTGATCAATTAAAAAGTTGGACTAAGGTGTGATCAATGAATGAGTTATTTCTTTCGCCTTTTGTTGGGGTGTGATCACTAAAAAAGGTCTGAATTTTCAAAAAAGCAAGTGGCCAATTTAGTATAAACTTAAATCGCATATTGAACCACCCTCTATAAAACCTATTTAGGGGGGGAATTTTCAAAAAACAAGAAAACCATTCTGTGTGTGCAAAATTTCAAGTTTCTACTATGAACGGTAAGGGTTGGCTGAAGTCCAGATACATAGATATATATATATGTCAGAACACATGAATAACCTAAACCCAACAATAAACCAGTGTTGTGGTTAGTGGTGATTAATACATGTGCATATATAATGTATGCATGTAATTATATATCAAATATATTAGCATGCATATACACATGGATAAACATCCAAATATATGAATATTACATATAACATATATATATAGAGAGAGACATATATACATGCATGAATACAAATATACAAGCACACATACATACACACAACCATATATATATTACCATTATATAAGCATATATATTTCTATTACATATACATATGACTATAAAAATATATATACATATATATATTGCTATATACTTTGAATCAGTCCATTTTTGAATGTAATTACTTCTGTAGTAATCTCATTTTAACAATTCCATACTTAAAAAACAAATTAAAAAAAAATATTTTCTAATTTAATTTTCACAGTCACCCGACTCTGTTACCCATATGCACTTGTACAATATTTTCTTCTGACAGTTTGAATTTTTCAGGATGTATACGAAAAGGAACAGATTACTTATGTAACTTTTTGAAAAAATGTTGTGTATTTAATTAAAGAAATGGTTGTGAGAGTGACAGGAAATGGATTTGGACGAAAGGAAAAAAGATTTCTATTTGCTTTCAAAAATAAATAAAAAAAGAGATTATTTTATGGCAAAATTGGATACAAACCGAATTCCTACAGTAAAAGGAAAGACTGCAGGTTTTGACCTTCTTGGAAACAAGGCTGGTCACTCAATAGAAACTGTCGCATGACCAATGTCTTTTGGCAGCATGCCGTGTTGGGGGTGATCAATTGAGAAAATTGGGAAAGGGGGTTATCAATGAATAAATTACTTCTCTTGCCTTTTGTTGGGTGGTGATCGCTAAGAAAATCTGGATTTTTAGAAAAGAAAGCATGAATGTTGCCAGACAAAAATTAAGTGATTAATTTAGCATAAATGTACATTGAAAATTGAAACCACTCCCTCCGTGTAAACCTATTTGAGGGGGGGGGATTTTCAACAAAGAATACGTTTTTTTCTAGACATAATGAGAAGTAAATGTTTAAATTTTCATCCCTCTAGCTTCATGCATGCATGATACATACATACATACATACATACATACATAGCCAGCCAGAACAACTTAAAAACTAATGAAATATATACATATATGAACATATAGTTATTTACTAAGCTTGGCTTAGTTTGGGCAAAGGCCACAAGTATGGGACACCCAGTGAGGATCAAATCACCACGTACTTGTAATGATTTGAGACTAGCTTGCTAACCATACACCATGTCTAGGTGCTCACATTGACATGAATATATTTTATAAGAAGATTGTTTGTATGTATATATATGTATGTGTATGTGTGTATGCATGTGTGTGTCTATTTGCATAAATATACACATGTCTATTTGCATTACAAGCACATACATATGCCACTACATATCTTAGAATATATGTATGTATGTTTATAGTTAAACATTGGCATGTGTGAGGATAGGAACTTGTACAAGAACAAATTTTATTGAAATGGAAAAGTTGTGTAAGTTATTTTTTTTAACTGCCAGTTTGATGCCTTGAGATGATTGTCAGTTTAACAAATATTTTATGGCAGCTTTAGCTAAACCATAATTTATATTTAGTGAAACATTTTAGTCAGTACTTATATGCTGAAAAATGAATAGGGGCAGATCGATACTACCTTTTTATCCTATTATAGATATTGTTTTATTTATCTAGTCTGGTACAAGGGCTTATACTTGGAGGTCTTCATTAATATTATAGTCACCCTTGGTTATTACAAAAGGGTACCCCAAAAATACCCCGACTTATTTCAAAATAATGGTCACAACTTTACAAAGAAATTGCGGGTCATTTCAAACTTGTTTCCTTAAATGTGGCACTCATTCAAAGGAAGCACAAATTTTGCGGGCGTGCGTTTTTCAGACCATCTGTTTACATTCGCAGGCATGAACTCCAAGACTAAGATATCCCATCAATGGTCTGATGACACATTGATTGCATGGTGAACCTATTAAAGATTTTTGTCATTTCTGCTTGTCGAAGGTCGGCTAGATTGTGGTTGGTATTCATGTGACATTTTATCATGTTTGAAATGCGAATACCTCTGGTATACTTGTGTTTTACCAAAAGTTTCTTGCTTTGAAGCTTCATGAAGCATTACAACATTCTTAGCAGCAGTTTTCCACAAAAGAAAACAAAACTTCATGCACACTCTCTGTTCTTTTTTATCAACCATCTTGAAACTCGCCAAATGTGTTCACAGACACCAAAAAAAACCCACAAGAAACAAATCAGTCAATCCAAAACTATGCGATGCAGCAGACTGGCTCAGAATAGTGTCAACTCATGTTACTTAGCCACACAATGTGTAACTATGTCTAGGTTGTGTGCCACATTCGAATTCCAGTTTTTTTGTGTACACCTTATATTTATTGGAGCTAGCCAACATTGGCGCTGTGCTGCACTTCTAGACCACTCAGTAATGATTAAGCTCACTCTCAAAGGCTTTCAAGAATGCACTGCGCATCTACAAGTACTCTTCAGATTGATAATTAGATTTAAAGAAAATTTGAAAGAGAGGAAGAAGAGAAACAGTTATTAATTATTTGATTCTGTTTGAATGAAGCCTGAGACTAAGCAGTAATTGTAATTATTGAAAACTTGTACAATATTAACCAGGCTATTTTTTGTCTTTTCTTTAGCTTGTTTTAGTATATCATCAGAATATAAAATATTGTCTTTATTCTTTTTGCCTTCAGTTAAAAATAATATTTCTAAGTTTTGATCCTCTTTGAATAAGTTCTTTATAGATTATGTCGAATGATATGCCAAGAGTGAAGAAGATATATTGTCATTGAAGGAGTATCAACATAACAAAATTGTATGATTTCTTCTTTTTCTCATTCATATTAAACATGGGGATGTTTATAAGCACTTACAAAGATTTTTTGTATGGATAATTTTTAGATATATTTGTATATATTTGTATATTCATCAGAGACTTTCAAGTGAAAGTATTTCTGATGCTTAATTTTGTTAGGAATCAGATGAAAAATCTCATTATATAAAACCTATGTCATTTTTCTTTGTTTGTTGGTTCTGTCAGAGCGAAAGTGGATGATGATATTTACAGCAGTATGAGTGGCTTCAGTTTGTGTACATTAGGTAGGTGAGCGACTTCATCAGAACACTTCTGATGGTGTCGCTCGCAGTGACGAAATGCATAAAGGTTTATCTTCATGATAATAAATATGTTTAAGACATAACACGCTCTTCTCAATCTTTCTTTTCCACATTGTCTAATCACATCGACCATATTTATTTGTGTACAAATGTATGTAGTTCTGAGTAGAACACAGAATTGGACTAACTAAAAAAGTAGAGATGGTAGAAGGTAAGGGTAAACTCTTGGAATCTCACTTGTTTATAAAGAATATTGTCCTCAAAGGATTTTGCAATAAATACATTTATACTAAAATATATATTTGTATAATTCATCCATAGTTATATGATCGCATCATTTTTGACAAGTACTATGCTAGTAACAAATAATCTTAATATGCTTGAGACATTGAGACATTGTGTTTATCAAAAGATTTAGTTTCTGAATCTTCCATTTGGTTCAAGATCTCAGCGTAATTTTAAAGTCATTGAAAATTCCAACCAACCTTTGCTGGCCTACAACCTTTGACGAGTCATCATTTCCCATGTGTTTGACTTTTGGGTTAGAATGGTCCTCACCATTTAGAAAATGCGAGAGATGGCATCATTATCGTATATGGAGATTCTACCTGACTGATTTATGCCAAAGACAGGTGAAGAATCAGATAGCCACCAACTGTCTTGAGAAATTTGCTCCCGCTGGCATGTTATGATAACCAAAGTTGGCATCTAGTAGTGACCTGAGCATTAGGATGCTTTTCCTTTGTATATATGAGATAGCAGTCGAAAGTAGAAACTCTTTTCAGTTTTTGCCTTATCTAAAGAAGTATAAATCCTATCCTTCAAAACTGCTGTTTTTCTGAGATATGATGTCAAATATTACACTCTAATGAGCAGAAAATCAACATTTTAAAAAGAAAAGTAGAAACAGGTCTGCTTAGTCACTCAATAGAAACCATCAC
>VCCN01001361.1:3660321-3670459 GCA_006491835.1 Architeuthis dux | reverse complement strand
AACATAATGTTTTTGATATTTTTAAGTACAGTGCGATTGCAACATTTTTTAAATACTGCCATCATTTTTTGATGACATGGGTAAACTAGTATATATATAAATATATATTAGTATAATTTTTATTAGCTTTTTCTTTCATTATCTTAGCTGTCCACTTGAGTAATCTGCAATATTTATATAGCATAAATCTAAATCTATCTAGTGGAGCTCTTTCATCCGATAAGCACACAAACTTATTGTCTGTTAGTGGATTAGAAAATCTCACAGCACTACACAGGCATTATATTGTTCTTTTTACCCCTCAGTTATCACATTTAGTGTTTTCTTTTGAGTTTGCAAGAATGTCAAACAACTGCTGGACATCACGACTCACAACATGGATCCCCAGAGATCATATGCAAAATTGTGTCCAGCAGAAAATAAGATGGTGCGACGACTTAGACAGGTTCCGGAGATATTGGTGTGCAATGCCCATGATCGAGAGGTCTGACGAATCTTGGGGAAGGTCTATGTCCAACCATGGATGTTAAAAGGCTGATGATGATGATTAGTTGGACTGCCTTACAGGGCTAAAGGGCTCCAACAACCCTTTTTTTACCCATAGCTTGGGGTAGAAGTGGATTCACGCCTTTCCCAAGGGTATCCAGACAAAGTGAATGTAAGCAGCCTTGGGCAAAACTTGAACTCGGTTCGCCGATTCCATTTTCACTGGTAACTGTTACACAATTCCACACCTCCATTAGAATCTAAAGGCGAGTTATCCATTTATTTGTCATTTAGACTGACTTACTGTGAGCTTTAAAGTAAATTTTACACCACAATTGAGAGAAACTTCAGAAGATGATAAATTGTTAATGTTAATTATACAGTAATCAACCAATGTCATTTCTCAAGACCTAAGAGCTCAATAAAGAGAAGACCTCACTTTTTGCTATTAAAAGAGAAACAAAAGCCTTTGTGCCCTTTGTTTGAGTATTTTTCATGTGAGATTTTGAATCTCAAGGAATTACAGTCTGAATAAATGGAAGAAAAAATTGTCCTTTTCTGTTCAGTTTTTCTTAAAATCCTCCAAAACAAAAAAACCCTCAGTCGATACTTGAGACATCACTCTTGAATAAACATTGGATAAGCACTTCTTTCGGATCAATTAAATTCTCCAAATATCCGTAAAGTTGTTTTGATCATATCTATTGAAATATTGATGGGTTTTGTTTAACATTTGATCAAGAAAGAAAAAATGGCATTTTAAGTAAATATATAATAAAAAATACTACAACATAGAATTAGACAATTGTTAGAAAAAAATGAAGAGCTTTAAGAAGTCTCAATAATTAGAAAAAAAAAGAGTAAAAGACCCATACCTATTGAGAACGGCCAATAATGTATTGTAGAGAAATGTTGATACAAAATGTTGTATTTAACAAGTTATGGTATTGATATATAGAAGAGTGGCATAATGGTTATCAGCTTGTTCCCTCTAAGCTGTGCATACACATTTTGCAACCAGTGCACAAAGGAAATTAATGTGTGCACAAAAGATTTCAAAATTCTGTAAATAGCTTACTGAGATGAAAAAATATTGATTCTCAATGTCGAATTCAAAAGTGCACACATAATTTTGTCACTGGAAAAAATATATCCGACCTGCTACTGAAACCGCAGATGCGGCCCTACGCTCCACAGGGAGAAAACAGAAACCAATGATGATGATGATGATGCCAATATAACTTAGTAATAGGTTGAGTTTTACATTGGTGACTTAGTGCACAAAACATCAGAATTGTCGATTGCCTTATTAAGTTAGTTAAACTATGCCAATATTTAATTAGATATAAATTAGTTAGATGATCACTTTTCAAGATGTGCATACATGTATATATTTCCCCCCACAAACAAATAAACACTTAAATGTTTCTTTTCATGGAAAAGAAAAGGTTCTAGCTTTATAGGAAGAGAAAAGAACAGAATAGTGAACTTTTATAGAGAATTTTGAGTATTTCCTTGAGAAAACTAATTGTTCAATTGTTCTCCTAAATTCCCCAGAAAGCTGGAATATTCAATGTTCAGAAGGATATTATGCACAATGAAATAAAACAAATATGAACCGATATACTTGCATGAAGTAAAAGTAGACATTCTGAAATGTCAATATTTGGAGTCATGATAAACGTTGGTTTTGGTGGGTTTCCTATCAACCAGCTGAATAAGGAAAGTGGAAATAATTCTGAAGAACATGATTCATTTTATTCATCCCTGTCTGAAGATGATATGAAACTATCAACTCACTTGTTTGTAAATCTAATATTGATAACATTCATGAAACTACTTTGGAATTGTCTCCCTTTGTTTTAACATTGTTTAATCAACACATGTAATAATTAGCAATGTGCAGATGTCTACTGTCATGCCAAAGAATGCAACTGACGTAGTAAAATAGAATTACATTCATGCAACTGACGTAGTGAAATGGAATTTCATTCATGTTCTAATGATGTAATAAAATAAAATTTTATTTTCTGGTGACGTAATAAAGATGCTGAATTAAAATGTTTAACTAATACAACAGTTAAGATGTTGGAAATGGCCTAAATAGCCATAACATGTACATCAGAAGACATACACCAATACACAAGATGGAACTATGTTCAGAAAAACATAAAATTTTTTAAATTTTAAGTTTTCTTTTAAATTTTTAGTTTAGAATTTTAATATTTATAACATCTGTTCTGGACATTATAAATATTAAAATTCTAAACTAAAAATTTAAAAGAAAACTTAAAATTTTAAAAATTTTATGTTTTTATGAACACTGACATTGAAAATATTTTTTGAAAATATTTTTGAAAATATTTTTCAATATTTTTCATTTTCATAGTTTATTGCTGAATTTAAAGAATAATAAAAATATAAAAAGTAATGAAAACAAAAATGTTTGTTGTCAGCAGAATTCTATTCTCCAAGCTCACTACAAGGCAAATCTCTATTATCCATGATCGAGTGGTCAGAGAAATCTTGGGGAAGGTCTATGTCCAACGATGGACGTTAAAAGGCTGATGATGATGATGATTAGTTGGACTGCCTTACAGGGCTAAAGGACTCCAACTACCCTGATTTACCCATAGCTTGGGGTTGAAGTGGATTCATGCCTTTCCCAAGGGTATCCAGGCAAAGTGAATGTAAGCAACCTTGGGCAAAACTTGAACTCGGTTCGCCTGTGTATCTGTATATTTCATAGATGCCGTCATTTTTGATGGCACGGGTAAACTAGTAGAATAATAATATCTAATACACTCTTCACATGGTTGTGTAACATTTTTACAATCTATGGTCTCTAGGCTTTTGTTTTCCCACATAAAACTCATGTCAATTTTTCATTTTAGGAATTTAAGGAGAACAGCATTAGCCTGACCAAATCCCTTTGGTTCTTTATGGGATTTCACTCAGAGATTGAGTTACAAGAGCATAGTTAAATCCATCACTCTCAGCATTTTATGACTTATAAAAAAATGTGACCTAAAAATAGAGAAATAAATAATTTATGGTAAAGCATCTAAGAGTTTTATATAGAGAAAAACTGCATATAAATTCATGGTAATTTTCTCCCTAGAAATGTGTCTAACCTTTGACAATGTTTATGGGTTTTTGAGTTAGTGATGGAATATTCAACCTTGTTATCAAATGTTATTTTAGATTCTAGAGGGGGGAAATGTTCTGTGTGTATGTTACAATAGATATTTGTTCATTTTACTTACATATTGAGGATTATTTTGCAAAATAACAAGGTATATTTTAAAAGCAAAACATAATTTGCATTTTACAACTGCATCGAGTTCTTAAAATTAGAATTGGACAGATTTAAATTTTTAACTTCAGATTTTAATTTTGCAAAAAGATTCTTTTAAGTTTATGTATCACCTATTGTTCCTCTTCTAAAACACTGGAATGGTGTTTCTTGTATATTACTTTCACGTTATCTTTTGTTGATTTCTTTTCATAATATGCTGGGGGCCTGACTCCATGGACAAAAGGATATATTTTGGGAGGGATATATTCAGATTATATCTTAGCAGCAACCCTGTAACCAGTGAAGAATAATACCATCTTTTCATATAGGTACATTCATTTGAGGTTACATAAAACAATTATAAAGCGCCATAATCCTTTATTAAGTATAAGGTTCCAACTTTCAAACATCCTCACCCTAGGTGAGAAACCCTGATCAAGTGGAGGGGTGCCCTATTTTCCCCCTTCCCCCAGTGGACACCTATGCCTGACTCATATAAATTGTGGTCGCTAATGTAGCAGCATTTGACTCTAATTATGTGAGTATTAAGAAATATAAACTTTTGTGAAGGTAAGGTCATTGCTCATGCATAAGTTATGTACAATACAATAAAAGGAGAAACAGCATGAACAATAATAATGAAGGATTTAATAACCTAACATTTACATGAGTGTTTGAAAGATTACAGCTCTTATTACTGTCTGTAATAGCTTGCCACAGTGGGAAATGTGCATCTTCACATGAAATCACATAAATGTGTATGTATGAAGGTTAATGCTGAAGTTTGTAGTTATTCATAAATCCAGTGCCACAGGACATATAAAATAGTTCTATGAATTCTTTGCAGTACCATTGTTGTATACAAAGAGTGTATGTAGAAAAATGTGTTAACTAACCTTAGCTGTGAAGACAAGAATTGTTTAGCAATACTCCTTGTTATAGTAAGAAGGTATTTGCTATAGCAACTTTTTGGTTCTGCAAATGTTTTCGGATGATTTTTCTTTACAGGCTTGTAAGAGAATGTGGGCATGTGTGAAATGAAATGCATGCAATCATAAATGTAAATTCTGAGAATTTCTTGGCTGTACAAGTAAAGTCTCAGAGTACAAAGTTCTCATCTTGAATACTTCTGTGAAGTGGTGAAGAAAAGAAGCTTGTTCCAACTCAGTAGTAATTTCTAAAGAAAGTATAGCCATTGAAAGAGTCTTTTGTCTGCAGATGTCTAAAGATTTAACCTCATAGTTATGAGGGCTCGGAACTCCATCAGGCTGGTTCCATGGATGAGAGAGAAAAGAGAAAAGAGTAACTGAGCTCTGACTTGAATTTGGCAGTAAAATTTAATGGTATTTTTTAAATTAATTTATGCCAGCCTGGTCGTTCAGTAATTTGGGCACAACCTTTTTGATTGATCTATTATTATATATATAATAGCCCTATTTTGTCTGTAACACTTGCATCAATTCATGTCCACTGACAATCCCTTTCTTTTTAATGTTCAATGCATGTCTATAGTAAAGATTCACGGTGCATTACCATAGTAAAATTATTTTAAATGCATTTCTGTAGCGATATCATTTGCAATGCATTTATATAATAGTCCTTTTGTGCATTAATTCCTAACCATTGACAATCTCTTTAGTCAAATATGGTTTTATGATATTTTACCTTGAAGGCTGCTCTAAATTTATAATCTACATTATATCGGAAAGTAGCAAAGATTATGTTAAGACACAAACTTGGTGTTAGACTGTGGAGTAATGGTTAGCAGACAATGTGTGCTATAGTAAGTTTGATCCTCACTGAGTGCCCCAGACATGTGGGCCTTGTGCAAGACTAAACTATGCTTAGTAAATACTTACTTATGTAGTGAGTTCAGTCTTCACTGGGTGTTCTACACATGTGACCTTGTGCCAGACTGTGCTAAGCTTAATAAATACTTAAGACTGAGTTTTATCCTCACTGTGTGGCTTGCATAGGTGAAATTGTACCAGACTAAACTAAGTTTAGTAAATAAAAATACAGAATATGAAATATCAAGAGTTACAACGTCTTCCTCTGACATATATGGACAGAAAAAACATAGGACACTGTAGGTCATAATTTTTACACTTGTAGCACAATGGGCAGAATGGGTTTTCTAGCCTTGGTCTCCACCCAGCTATGGGTGAGTAGAAGGGTAGACTGGTCTCTCTAGCCTTGGTTAACAACCAGTCTAGGAGACAGACAATTCTGATTCCAAACCAGAATAGGGTCCCTAAGGCAGACTGATTAATCCTTGCTGCTGGTACCATGTAATCCAGAAAAAAAACCTGTTCCAGGTTATTTGGAGAGGAGATGTGCACCATCAAAATGCCATCAAAGGCGGGTAATTAAGTATGGCACCCTGAGGATCTGCAAGGTCATGGGTTGAATTGGACCTGGAACTGGTACTCAGCTACATGGTGTGAGGGAGTAATGGAGGGTCTACAACCAATGCCTTATCGCAACAGTCACTTATGGAGCTGAAACGTGGAACATTCCCAAAAGACTGACCTTCAAACTAAGAACCATGCAACTTGCACATGCTTAACATCACATGGAGAGAACACAAAACAGCACAGCATATTAGAGATATGCAAGATTGTGGCCATCAGAAAATAAGATGTGGTGACTATTTAGACAGGTTCAGGAGATATTGGTGTTGAAATGCTCGTGATAGAGGGATCTGGTGAGGATTTATGTCCAACGACAGACGTTAAAAGGCTGATGATGCTGATAAGTATGTAATCTGAAGTAAAATCTGCTGCAAACAACTTGTTCTTAGTATCTTTAACAACTAAAATCACTCAACTTACACTTTTACTTGTTACATGAGACACATGATACAACAACCCGTGGTCGTTTCTTCAACAATACTAAAAGAATTCCCAATAAATTCTGCTTTTTCAACCAATTGAAAAAGATTGTTTTACAATTTAATTCTTTGTTTATTTAGTTTTTTGACTTTTACCAAATTTAAAGTCTTTTCAATTAGCCAGTTTTTATTGACACATCCAATTAAATTACAACTTGTTATTTTCTTGGTTGTTAGAAACGCTCAACCAAAACTGTCACCAAAACTTTCAACATAGGTTTCTTCAGTTTTCAAGTTGGTCCAGCTGGCTATATAGTATCATCACTATATACTCCTTATTATGTCGAGAAAAATGGGATTTTGGGGGTTTGTTTAAATTCCCCCTCATAAACCGTTTTTTAGTGGGGTGTTCAATGTAAGTTTATGTTAAATTTATTCCTTAGTTTGTGCCCACTTTTTTTTTAAAATTCAGACTTTTTTAGCGATCAGTGCACAACAAAAGGCAAGAGAAGTAACTTATTCATTGTTCACCACTTTTTACGATTTTTTAAATGATCACCCCCAACCTGGCATACTATCAAAAGACATTGGTCACATGATGGTTTCTATTGAGTGATTAAGCAGACTTGTCTTCTTGGTTGTTTAATTGATAGTTTTTTAAATACAAATGTTTAAGAATTTTCAGCATTTCCAGATGATATTGATTTGTATTGTTTAGATTGTCTCTGTTGGTGTTACAGCAATGATTTGATTTGCATGGTTTTACAGTTTTGTTTGCATGTTTGTGAGTTTGTATTGCTGTCAGTGACACCAATATTATCATCTGTATCAGAATCAATAACATTATCATTACTGATAAATATTCTTGAATACTATTACCACTACTATTATTACTACAACTACTACTACTACTGCAGCTATTTCTGATTCAGCAGTATTGTCGCAATTATTAAGACTAGCAGGATCCCTTGAGAATTCCATGGTGTATCTTTTTGTATTTTAATAAAGAACACAAAGTAGTTAATATTTTTTTAGATTACAGCAAAAGAAAAACTACATTATTTACTGTTTAAAGCATGTAAAACATTTACAATTTTATACATGTATAGATTCCTTTATATATGATAAAAAAACATCATTCTTCTTAATTTTCAAGAATTTCCAAAAACAGTATGTTTATGAAAACTATTCTGACTTCTGATTTACTGTTCTTGCTGTTCTTCACATCATGACTTTATCAATATCTATTTCAACTTTTATAGCTTTAATGCTTTGTTTGAGAGAAAAACATCATAATACCAGTGGCCAAATACCATTTTATGGCCTTCTTTATTGTCACAGAATAGCACAAATCAAATTTTTTACTTTTTAACATGGGTTCGGGTCATAATCCCAAAAATTAAAATCCTGAAAGATTAGAATCCCAAAAGGTCAAAATACCATTAAGCTGAAAATTGAAAACTGCAATTACCATTGAAAAAAGGCTAAATACAAGCATTAGGGGTTCTGGTTGTTTATAGAGATACAAAAATATTGCTTGACAACTGAAGAAGCTGTATAATATGAAGGTGATGTTTGTGCCCATATTAACAGATGCGCAGAGTACTCATCCAAATACCCAAAAGATGAGATTGAAATGAGATAGATAATTCAGACTGTCAGCACAGGAGAGTGCTAGAGGTTTGAGAAGACTTGCTATCCCTTGATCCCCTATAACAACTGCCATGTGAAAATGCATATGCACAAACAAACAGGTCTTGTTATTCCCTCAATAGAAACCATCACATGACCAACATCTGATGGCAGCATGCTGTGTTGGAGGTGATCAATTAAAAAAAGGTGATCAATGAATAAGTTACTTCTCTCGCATTTTGATGGATCACTAAAAAGTCCCAATTATCAAAAAACAATCGGGCACAAACAATGAACCAATTTAGCATAAACTTACATTGTAAATTGAACCCCCCACGGCAAACCTATTTTGAGGGGCAATTTTTAAAAAAAATGTTTTTTCTAGACATAATAAGGAATAAATGTTAAAATCTTCAGCCCTCTAGCTCCATTGGTGTGGCCTGAATGCGTGATATTACATAGCCAGCCAGCTAGACTGACTTGAAAACTGAAAAAAAACAGTTTCCAATAGTATGTATGAGCTAATTTACAGTGAGTTGCCTAACAAGCAAACAGAAATAATGATAAAAAAGACAGAATTCAGAAATTCTCTTGTCAGAATAAAATATGTCTACAGTCAGTCAACTAATAAGTGAGCTCCATAACACTAGTACTAAAAGGGTTACATGAGAATAATGGGAAAAAAATCCTGCTCTAGGTAGTGAGTGAGCTGAAACAGCTGACAACTATAAAGCCTAGCCGTTAACAAGTTCAAATTTGTCAATTTGTGTTAAAAAAAAATAAACAGAACAATAGTTGCTGTGCGATGAAATAATGAGCAGACAACTAGAATATGATGGCCGGAAATTGGAGAAAACAGCACCTGGTCTATTGTGAATAAAGATATTGTTCTTAAGGAAAAATCTACAATGACAAACTTATAAAAAAAAAACCATGAAGTTAAAATCAGATTTTTGTAACGTCCTACTAATTATGCAATAAGTGAAACGGTTACGCTTTGCTGATTTCTGCACATATTAGGTCCTGTTGATGCAAAATGAACATTGATTGAAAAGGGCTATAGACTATCAAAAAAATCAATGCCAATCAAGAGATATCCATTCTTCCATAAGCAACATCAATGTTGTCATTCTGTCATACCCCCTCAACCGAATGGAAGCGGTAGGACAGGATAATATTCCTTTCAAAATCACCAGGCAAACATTAGCAATTTGGGAAAAGTCCATTGCAAGAACATAAGAGCGTATTCAGCTTTAACTGCTGCAGCCTTCCAAGTCACTGGATTGTTGTATAATCAAATGAAGAATGGATAGGAATGATGTATTCAGAGAAAAGCTTCGTTCTATTGCCAACCAATTTGTGACCACAATAGAAAGCAATTCAAGGCTCTGCCAAATGAATTCCTTTTGCTCACAGAGCAAGCAGGACAGTTGCTAGTTTATTACGTCGCAGTATTTATTAAATATAACAACGTAATAACCCACTGAACATGTGAGTTTGCATGTACGTAAAGATTGTCTCATTTAGTCTCATGAACAGGAATATAAATGGGTGATACACAGGGCTAAGGGGTATACCTACTTCTCAATTTCCACATATTTTGTATGTTTAATGTCTACTAATGGAGACATTACCATATACCTAGTTCCCAAAGCCCAGCCTTACTGTATACCTAGTTCCCAAGAACCATTTCCATCACTGCTAACAAATGCTAAAGAGCATCTTTCCTTTCTGCAATTTTTCATTCATCATATAATTAGAAACCGTCAACCAAAACAGACACCAGAACTGTTAACATAGATTTCTTCAGTTTTTAAGTTAATCTGGTTGGATGGCAGGCTGTATCATGTGTACAAGCTGTCTAGAAAAAACATTGTTTTGTTTTTTGA
>VCCN01001361.1:3616770-3627194 GCA_006491835.1 Architeuthis dux | reverse complement strand
ATATATATATATATGTGTGTGTGTGTTTATAAGTATATATATATATAAGCAATGTGCATTTAAATACATATACATAAATGTACATATTTCTGTTCTAAATTATTCTTTCTATCAGCTTTGATTTAGGTTATTTTTATCTTTTTTTTTGTATTTGTCCTGTTCTTTCTTTGTTGCGGTGTCTGTGATCAATAAATTTTCTATCTCACTTGGCTGAGAGCAATTGATATTCCAGCCAGCCTATTTTATTCTTTGTGATATTGATAATTTGAGGTTGAAGAGTTCCTTTGAATCTATCTATCTATCTGAGTTTCTACAATGGTGTAGTCAAAACCAATCTGATCTCATCCTAAATGGCTAGTGAATTTATTTGTAACTGAAGCCCCCACAATTGTGGCACTGAGTAGAACTTAATTTAACTATTGGCATGCTTGTCTATCTATCTATCTATCTATCTATTGTCAAACATCAGGACAAATCCAGGAATTCACTTTGTTTTCCTGGCATTCAAGAACAAGACTCACCAAAATTTTGGGTGTAAACCAATATGTAAAATCCCCAATCCCCTACAGTGATTTGAACTCCTGACCTAGTGATCAATAGTTGGCTGTCTTACTGACTGAGCTAAATTGACAAGTCTTAAACATTAATGAACATTTATCATACAGATATGCATGGGCTTATTTCATTCTAATAAATAAATATAGAAAAATAAATATTTTTATGATTTTTTATTTATTATATATACAATCCAAAAGTTGCAGTAATTATCTTCAGTTGGAATAGAAGTAAGAGTGGAGTTTGACTCTGCAGCAGCCAGTCTTGTCTATCTATCTATCTATCTATCTATCTATCTATCTATCTATATATCTATCTTTATAGACAGGGTAAAATGCCCAACCATCTAAGCAACTGTCTAACCTAACTTTTTAAAGCTGAAATTGTTAGGATCAATTTTAGATTAGACAACAGTTCTAAAAATTACCAGAAGTCACATGATTGATGACGTCATCAAAGGGGGCTAGATTTTATTTAAAATGTAGATATCTTCGGACATAAAGGTCACAATCAGATACAAATTGCATATCTAGATAGAGCGAAGGAAGACCTATCAAATGGCACCATGAAGTCAAAATACCAATTTCAGCTTTAAAAAGTTAGGTTAGGCAGTTGCTTAGATGTTTGGGCTTTTTACCCTGTCTATTACCCAGATCTATGTATGTGAATTGATCAAACTCATCATCTCTTTAGATTTTTCTTGTTTAGTGCTCATTCTTTTTCTTTATCTTTTCTTCTCTCTCTCACTATATGCTTATTTACCGTTTTTCATTGCATTTCACTATGTATATTACATAGACTTATTTTTCTAAATGCACTTATGTATATATGTACGTAAATGTATTTAGTTTTCAGCATCTAGCCTTTTTTTCTGAGAGATAATCTATCAGCCTATACATGTAGCTACATCACTCAATCAATAACTCTCTCTTAATTTGCTTTTTTTTTCACTTCCATATAAGTAAATATTTGTGTATTACTTTGAGAATAAATCATTTCTTTCACTGGACTGGGCTGTGTTTTTATAAGATACTTTCAATATAACTGTCGGGTGCTTCTCCTTAGGGCAATGGTTAGCAAACTAGTCTAGCAGATCACTACTACTGTATAGTAAGTTCAATCTTTATTATATACCTTGTGCTTGTTGCCTTGTGCCAGAGTAAGCTAAACCTAGTAAATATCTATTGTTGCCTCACCATGGGGCAGTCCCAGATTAAGCTTGGGCTTAGTAGTATATGTTATAAAGGGGTGGCATTCATCTTACCGAAAGTCATTTTGCCGAAGTTGGTTTTACCGACCGTTGATTGGTCAGTTTTTTTCAGAGTTTATTATTTACCAAAAACACTGGTTAACTTATTTTTCTAAAATTACTGCAATGGGGCTATGTTAATGTTTACAATTTATGAAAACAAAAGCATCTGTTATAAATCTGGTATTATTTACGCTAAGATTTAGTACTTATAACATATATTGTGTATAAGATTTATGAAGAAAAAAAGGATTTTATTTATGATTGTGTCTGTGTCTGTACATGATTGATGAAAAGAAAAGGAATGTTATTTTCAAAAGACATTGCGAAGTGAACACAAGCTATCTCTGCTGGAGTTTGAACTCGGCTTGCCGGGTTCATTCTCCATGCCATCACGCGCATGACCAGCCCGCACCTCCAAACTTCAATGAAATAAAAGCAAATTGCAGATAAGTTAAATATAGAGGTAGGAAAAGAAGACCATTCCCATAACTGTAAAAAGATGAAAGATGCATTTTTGAGGGCACTTTAGCCACTTGGAAGTTGTTCATTTGAACCATCAAATAATGAACAGCATTGATAGGCAAAAGAAATTTCCATTGACCACAATAGAATAGTTCAGGTTTGTGTTGGCAGCCATGTTGTTTTTGGCTGAGTCACTTGCCAAAAAACTGAAGGGAACTTTTGATAAAAGGGAGTCAGAGATAAACAGTTGTTAAAAATATCTGCAAAAAGAAAAAAACATTCTTAGAAGATGGTGGTAAAGATTTGTTAAAAATGGATGCTAATTAAAGATTGAAAGGGTTGTTGTAGGTCCAAGGAGTGTTTATGACTGGTTTCAGTTAAAAAAACGTTTTCCCTTTGGCTTTCACAAATACTCAAGAACATAATTGAAAACTTCTTTGTATAACAAACAGAATCCTAATACAATTAGTAACTGTCAACCAAAACTGTCAAAATAGGTTTTCTTCAGTTTTTAAGCTGGTCTGGTTAGCTGGCTAGCTGGCTGGCTATGTATTTTTGTAATGTATATAAGTTTGTATCATGCGTACAGGCCGCCCCAGTGGAGCTAGAGGGATGAAAATTTAAACATCTACTTCTTATTATATCTAGAAAAAATGTTTCTTTGTTTTTTTAACATTCTCCTGCAAAATAGTAATTTTATGCTAAATTGGTCCCTTAGTTTGTGTCTGGCAGCATTCATGCTTGTTTTTTTTTAATTTAGACTTTTTTTAGTGATCACTGGGCAACAAAAGGCAAGAGAAATAACTTATTCATTAATCACCCCTTTTTCCATTTTTTTAATTGATCACCCCCAACACGTCATGCTGCCAAAATACATTGGTCATGAGACAGTTTCTATTAAGTGACTAACCAGACCTGTTACTGATGATATTGCAACCCAAAACTTGATCTGTCTTAACCCATTAACCGCGAATGACCAGAATTTCCGTCATTTCAGTTCTATGGCTTGCTCAATAAAATTTCATTGATTAATGGCATCTCAGTTATCTGTGAGTCAGGGCTTTTATCTGCAAATGGATAACTTGCAATGGATGACTTGCTATGAACAAGCACCTTTATCTTGCAATGGTTAACATTAATTTCATTACCTTTATTTTGATTGATGGCAATTCTATCTGTGAGTCAGGGCTTTTGTCTTGCAATGGATAACTTGCAATGGATTAGTTTGCAATGGAGAAGGACTTTTATCTTGCAATGGATAACTATTACTGTTCATCACCATCCACATTCAATGGGTTAAACCATTTCAAGATTTTACCAACTGTGTCTCTAGGACTCTAATGAATGCCTAATAATGTCACTTAACTACTACTGTTGATTGACCAATCCTCTGGCCTATGTATTGTGATTCTTGGTTTATGACTATAATTATTTTGGTAATCTGTTGGGATAATGGATGTGAAAGGGGTCAAAAGTTTGAAACAAGAGTCAGAAGAAACAAAATTAATATAAGAAAGAAACAAAACTTGACTCTTAGAAAAAGTAAATTCCCTAAAAGAAACTAAGTTTTGTAAGTTGAATGAATTATGTTTTTGTGCTGATTGCTGAATTCTACAAAAAAGGGTGACCAATTTACATTGGCAGTCAATTTTCAGTTTTTCTATTGTGATTGATGAGGAGCAAATGAAATAAAAATTGATATCTCACCAGGGATAAAGTAATGAAAAGTTACACGCAAAATATTTACATTTAGAAAAAAAAAAGGAAACAAAGAAAATGAAAAGAAAAAAATGCAAAAGAATCAAAGAAAAGGAAACGAAAAAAGGTTAGCATTCCAAGGGAAATTATGAATCACTGCCACCTATATTTGCTCTGTTGGGGGTGATCAATTAAAAAGTTGGAAAACGGAATGTTCAATAAGTTACTTCTCTTGCCTTTTGTTGGGCTGTGATCACTAAAAAAGGTCTGAATTTTCAAAAACCAAGCAGGACAACCTAGTGACCAATATAGCAGGAACTTACATTGCATATTGAAAGTCCCCACTAAAAACCTATTATGGGGGTGGAATTTTCAAAAAACAAAAACAAAACATTTTCCCTACTCATTGAGGGGACTTTGTGTGCAAAATTTCAAATTTCTACTATGAACGGTTAGGGCTGGGTGAAGTCCAGATCCATAGATACATATAAATATCAGAACACATGAATAACCTAAACCCAGCAAAAAACCAGTGTTGTGGGTAGCAGTGATTAATAAACAGTAAAATTGTGTAAAATTCCCCAAATTTTGATTGACACTAACAAAAAACAGGTCTGGCTAGTCAATGTCATGTGACCAATGTCTTTTGGCAACATGCCATGTTGGGGGTGATAAATAAAAAAAAATGGAAAAAAGTGTGATCAATATATAAGTTACTTCACCCGCCTTTTGTTAAGGAGCGATCACTAAAAAAACTCTGAATTTTCAAAAGACAAGCCTGAATGTTGCAGGACACAAACTAAGGGACCAATATTGTTTTTCTAGGCATAATAAGGAGTAAATGTTTAAATGTCAGGCCTGTAGCTCAATCGGAGCAGACTGTACATGTGATACATACATACATACATACATACATAGCCAGCCAGCAAGACGAACTTAAAAACTGAAGAAACCTATGTTGATAGTTTCAGTAACATGTTTTGGTTGACGGTTTCTAACAAGCTTTAGGTAATGAAAGTAAAAAATCTCATTAAAAACATTTCCTTTGCTTTAAAAAATAAATGCATAAAAACATGGATTGACATGTATGTCTTCTCAGTCCTTACATGTAGATACAGGATTGTGTAATGCAAATGTTTAAAAGGAGAAAAATATGTGTAAAAGTCTTTGAATTTCTTCAATGGAGCATTGTCATCATTAATAATTTTTGACAAGTATACCAAATGGTTATTCTGTATTTCCAATTCAAAAATATAGCACAAATACTGACTAAATTCTTTGTCAGGATGATCAGTAATCTGTCAATCTTGAGCTTGTAAAATCTCATATCAATAGCTGACTCCAAAATTTGTTGGCATTTCATAATTTTTAATTACATTTTTTTGCTCTCAAACTTTTCCAAACCATAGAATGGCAATCAAACATTTTAAAGAGTCAGAAAAAGTTAGAGATTTTTTAAAAACTCTACTTTTCTCCATCTTTAGAAACCAGAATAACTCCAGTGGAACATTTTCAACTTAAACTTCTGAACTTGTGCCGAATATAAATTAGAAATTAGCCATCAGTTTTGCTTGTCAAGTAACTTGGGATCAAAGAGCAATTACTTTATGCAAAGAAGGTGTTTTACTGTACAGAAAAGCATTTTCAGTTCTGTCGGTGTCTCATCTTTACCTTCAAATATTATTAAGTGAGTGGCTTGACTATAAAGTCTCCTGCACATTTAAAAGCATCAAAGAATTTAATTTTTATTTACTGGCAGTGACAATATTATTAATAATATTATTCTGCTTGTTTGAATGTAGGACCGTCACACATTTCTATCTAGGATCAGAGTGTAGTATCTGGCCCATCCTTCTGAGCTGGAATCAGTTACGCTTTCTGACTAAGAGAGCTCCATAATAATATTAAGCGGGAAGGAATTGGGGAAAAGGGGGGGGGTGCAGAAGGGAAGGTAGCAGGTAAAAAAGCTGGAGAAAAAGGAAAAAAAAACAGGTCTGCTTAGTCACTCAATAGAAACTGTCATATTACCAATATCTTTTGGCAGAATGCCGTGTTGGGGATTATCAATGAATAAGTTACTTCTCTCACTTTTTGTTAGATCATTAAAAAGTCTGAATTTTCAAAAAACAAGTGGGCACAAACTAAGGGATCAATTTAGCATAAACATATGTTGTAAATTGACCCCCCCCACACACACACTAAAAAGCTATTTAGGGAGGGAATTTAAAAAAAATAAAAAATGTTTTTCTAGACATAATAAGGATTAAATGTTGAAATATTCAACCATCTAGCTCCATTGGTGTGGCCTGTACGTGTGATACATACATAGCCAGCCAGCCAGCCAGTCAGCCAGCCAGCCGTACCGACTTGAAAAAGAGACCTATTTTGACAGTTTCTAATCTATACACACCACAACAGCCATTAAGTGAATCACTGTAATATGTCCGGCAGCACTGGCACAATTATGCAAGAGTCCAAAAAGATCCTACCCAATTCTTTTTTTTTGCTAGAAAAAACATTTCTTCCAAAAATAAAAATAAAACATTATTCTTTAAAAAAAGATTTTTAAATATTTTCTGCAACCACCAATAATCATCATGGGACACCCAGAAGGGTCCAGACCCCAACTTTAAGAAGCCCCGGTTTACAATATTTCAACTAATAAAAAATAAATAATAAAAAATATACTATCAATTTGAATGTACTCTGCCTCTATTTCATCTTAAAAAGAAACTTGTACCCCAAACAACAAAATAAAAAAACTTGTACCCCAAGTAACAAAATAAAAAAAAAGAATTTTCAGAAGGTATCTACAAGGTGTACTCATGCTTATTAACAAGGTTCTATGCCAAAAGGTGTGTCTAGTAGCACTGATACAAGATTAAAAGAGTCCAAAAAAAAACTGAATGAATTTAACCTCATTTAATTTTTGCCAAATCTCGTTTAATCCAATTTTATTTAATGCTTTTCACACACACACACACACACACACACACACACACAAAGATGTAAAGCAGAACATCCTTAGGGATTGGTTGAAAATAAAGACACTTGAGAAATTGATGATGGATTGTTTTGGATTATCAGATGGATCAGATAATCTTGTGTGGTAAATGCAAATCCCCATGAAACAAACTGATTATTGGAATTAGGTGATTTTCACCAATTGTTTGTCTGCTCAGATGTAGCTTTTCTCAAAATTATTTTAAGTACTTGCTGAGATAATCTCTCTTTGCATGTTGGAAGTTAAATTTCACATGAAATTGGCCAGATCTTCTTTAAGTAGATTTTGGCATCTAGTGAATAGTCTTATATATAAATGATGTTTTGCATATATAAGCTTAAGGTAATTCACAAGATGCCATATTCAACTGACAAAAACTGGTGACTCTTAACTGAAACATAGTAAAAGATGAGAAAAGTAGTTCATAAACTATTACAGGCTAAGCATAAAGTTCTTCCCTGAATATGTACAATTCATCTCAAAAACATTGCTCTCTTGACGTTTTTTATGGAGGTATACCAAGGACAAAGTGTTCTGTTCCTAGTTTTGAAAAGGATAACATATGCTTCAGCAATGGTGACTGGTGAGATGTTGAAAAATACATGGCTTGAGATCAGTAATGTTGTCCGGGCAACAAATCGAGCAAATTTTGAAGTTCATGAACAACAACAAAATATTTTCTGTATTGCAGTATAAGTTGAAATAAATCATATGTTTGTACCTAGCATAGGTTTGTGTAATATATGTTTAAAAGCAGGAAAAGACTTTATGTATATCAAGTAGTGGCCACATCGATTGAAAACGGGGTTTGATTTAAAATTCCCCAAAGGTTACTGACTATAACAGACACCTGAAGAGTCTAACATTGTGACTATAACAAACAAGATGGGGACATTAGTCAAGCTAAATTAATGTATAATAATTCCAATATAATTTTAATTAATTTCAATTAATTTTAAAAATTCACTTAATTGAATTTTAGAGTCTCTATCATTTTAATTTATATTCAAATTCTAATTTTATGAGCTCTTTTCAAGTAAGCAATACAAATATTTTTCTTGACTATGAAAAGAATTCTGCTGATTGTTACAATCTTTCTGAAATGTGATAGAAGCTTCTTTCAATCCATTCACTGCTACTTTGAATAGAGCAACATACAGCGCAACAAAATAAGCACATTCTTTGCTCATTTCTGCCGCAAGGCAGAAACTGAGTATAATGCATTGCCAAAGCTATTTATATTGACTAAAATAAAATGCTTGAATTGACATACATGTGTATTAGTGGCAATAAGCAACAAGCCACATGACGAACATTTGTGTTATGTGACAGTGAACATGTTAAAATCATAGAGTGGGATCATCTACTTTAACAAAAGTTGTTTTTACTAACTCACCAACCTATTAGTTCCAATCTTTCCCATTAAGATATACCCACAAGTACAATTTGTATAAAATTAAATTATTAAAAAAGCAAAAAGATTGATGATTCAGCATTTTTTCATGCTTATTCAATATATTTTCTTCAGGATTTTTTTCAAAATGTCTATTAATGATTTTTTAAAAATCTGCCTTGTCAAAATCATTTTGATCAACTGCAAAGTAAGTTAAATAAAATGTCTGTGCTGTAAGAGATTTTTCTTTGAAGTGAAAACTACTGTGACCTATTTGCATGTGTAAAAAATTTGTTCATTTTATTCACTTAAACTTTTGTATTCATTGATTCATTAATTTTAAATGGACTTAAAGTCTTAAGATCTAAAGAAACAATATTTTTTTCTAATACTTTTTTGAATGGTAAAATTCATTGTTTGATGTAGAAAAAAATAATACCATTTTTTCTTTAAGATTATGAGAATTATTTTTTATGTTGTCATACTTATATAAGCAGCAAGATTTTTTCTCTTTTCTTCTGGTCTTGTCTGCTAGACTGTTTTTAAAAATTAAAACAATGTTTACTGAAAGTTATTTATAGAAACTGATGTTTTGTGTTGAGAGGCTTTCAGACATAATTGCCTGTAGGCTTTTATTTTACTTACCAAATATGTTTTTTTTTTCTCTTTTCACATTTTTGTTTGAAACATTTTTTCTTCATTTATCTGTTCCAAAGTTCTTTATATGCACATTTAAATTAACAAAAAAGAATTTGTGTTTGTTTTCATAAAAACAAGTCACAGATTAATGCAGGAAAATCGTTTTATGGGTTTTTAATTAAAGGCTTGTCAAAATTCTAAAGTAGATTAAATATAATGCATAGTTTTTTTACCGGATCTCATATCTGAATGGCACATATTTTTCTTTGACATCATTTATCAAAAACTTCTGAACAAATATGTCCGCTCAGATAGTGTAATGGTTAGCATGTCTGCCTCACAGATAGAAAGTCACAGAAAGTCCTAGGTTCGATTCCCAGTATGAGCAAAGATTGCGGAAAACATTTCATTAGGACAAATGACTCAGCAGCTTATTGAGTACACTCTAAGCTATGTGATTAGAGTGGCGGTATCCCTTCGGTGGACTTGCATCCTGAAAAAAAAACTTGTAGGAATAAAGTCCTGGTCTCGACCAGACTTGAGACTTGCAAAGATTACTAAGCTGACGCATGAAACAGAAACCAGGACATATTCCATTGTGAGTTGTCTCTTTAGAGACAGGATGCTTAACCTTCTGAACAAATAATACGGCAGATTGCTTGAAAAAAAAGACTTAAAGCTCAACAAGAGAGAAAATAAGAGACAAGTAATCATGTATAATAATAAGAGCTAAGTCTTTCACTCTTATCGTATCAGTAACGGCCATTACCCCCTCACCCTTCCTACCCTTTTAATAAACTACCTTCCTTTTCTCCCGTTCCTTCTGTTAAACTTAAACGGCTTGTTAAACTATCTAAACTTCTTTTCTCCCCTCTCCATTCCTTCAGAGGTGAGATAAATAAAGTGAGAGAGAGACAAGAAGAGAGAGGAGTGAAAGGAAAACGAAGGTAAAGCAATGGGAGATGGTAAAATATGAGAAGTATTGAGAAGCCAAGCAAAGATATCATTTATTACCAGGAGGAACAATTGCTCTAATCAATTAATAACCCTGACCCTAAATTATTTAATTAATCACCACTAGCATCTGTATAAAAGCTTTTCGTATTTTTACAACCGCCATATTGAAGGAGAAGTTAGATTTGTGGCAAGAAATCTAGTAACAGATGAAATATTCATAATAAGGGAGATATAAAGAGAATAAATAGAATAGGGAAAAGAAAGGAGGGAGTAATAATCAATGGTGGGGAATCAAGAGAAGAAAGAAGAGAAAGTATATAGAGAAAGAAAGATAGAAAGGAGTGAGAAGTAGAAAGGAAGATACAACATTGGAACATTTTGAACATTGTTAGAACATTTTATTTTAGTGTGAAAGAAAGTATAAATTTGTATAAAAAGTATACAATTTGTATAAAAAGTATACA
>VCCN01001361.1:3520061-3533177 GCA_006491835.1 Architeuthis dux | reverse complement strand
CGTAAATTTTCGGGCAAATCAGCCCCTCGGCCCCTCGGCCCCCCGTAATCAAAGAGTTCCCATGCGACCATGTTTGTGACTAACGTTCCATTACTTTAACCATTACGCTATCCATCACTATCCTCGGAGAAGGAACGGCGAAGGTGTTGACTGTTCGAACTCCTAGTAATCAGTCAAGGATTGAAACAAGAAGCAAGCACCAATGTCTCCTTACCTTGCTGAATATCACTTATTTGTTTTCCAAAGAACTTTGTTCTCAGAACTCAGCGGACAATGATTGATCTGACCTTTTTCCTTATTCACTGACGTATTGCATTCTGATGACAAGAATTAGTTCGCATTACATGTTTCTATATCGAGTTACCTGCTATTATTAAAATAGAGTAGTTCAATAAAAGTGAAAGTGTCTGAAAAAAAATAACAAAAGAAAGTAAACTGTCAATGAAGCTATGTAACCAAGAAGAACAAAAAAGCTGATCGACGTATATGAACAAAATTAGGTTAGACAGGTTACAATGCGAAAGAGAGAGAATGTGAAATATATTAGATATTTGAAGGAATAAATGTACGCAGACAAACACAAGAACAAGCAAACGTAATCAAAAACAGAGAGAGGGGAAGTGAGAAAGAGAGTGATAAAAGCATGTTCAGTGAGTTGATCAATTTATTAATTGATTGTTTAATCGATTGATCCAGTAAATGATACGACCGAGTAAAGTGGAATTGTTCGCGGAAAACACCCACCACGTGATTGTAAAGAATAGCGGGTGAAAAAGACGGTAAAATAAAAGGCAGCAAAACAATAGAGCGAGAAAGCGGGAAGAAGCGGGAAAGCGAAGAAAAAGGCGGGAAAACGAAAAAAAAGCGGGAAAATGAAAAGAAAGCGGGAAAACGAAAAAAGGCGGGTAAACGAAAAAAAAAGCGGGAAAACAATTTTATTCATTGTCTCAACTCTCCTGTTTTGTTTTAATTCTTAGTTCTTTTGTCATTTCGTTCTGCTAGATCTTTCTTTTTGCAAACTTGTTATTTTTCCTAAAAAGATCGTTTGTTTTTGTTTTTTTTTGGTCAAAACTGCTAAAGCATTTTGTGGAAAATGTCTTTTAATTTTTCTTTCTCTTTTTATCATTTATCGACTTTTTCAAATTACTTACCTTTCCTACTTATCTTTCCACGATTTCTCTTCTCGTTTCTTTACTTGCATTCGTTTAATTTTCTACCTTCCACGGCTTTTCAAATAGTATATTCTTATTTTGTATTTGTTATATCTTAAAACCGAGTTTAACTTTTTCAAACGAAGTGTTGGTCACAGAACATTATCGTAGGTATAAAAATAAATAAGCTGACTAAATAAGCGAAGATTGGGACAGCGATAATCTTTTCTATAAATTGAAGATGGTCATATATAATACAGGTACACATTTTGACGGTAATGTGGGTTGGCAGGTAGCTAATTAGCTCTCTCTAGCCAATGGAAATCGTCTATGTTATGGGTAAAGGACTTGTCCATTGGGGATATTTTAAACTCAAGACTTCTTGGTGATTTTCATATATTTACTGTAGGTGTTATTTATGGATGCTTTTGGAGGTGCGAATGGCGTAGAGGTTAACGGCGAGTATAATGGAGTTGGCGAGCCGAGTTCATTTCCCACCAATGCCCTTGCGAAAGGCATGAATTCATCTCTTTCTCCTAGCTATGTGTAAAATACCAAGGCAGACTTCTATTAGATTGGGAAAGAAACCAGTCTATGAGAAGGACAACTCTGATTCCAAACCAGGGAGTTGAGCCCCTTTACGACGGTTGCCATTCCAGTAGTCCCTTCCAGTAGTCCCTGCAGCCAAGTTGATTCCAAATGTATCGCCGGGGCCGAGAGAAGGATTCTGTCGACTGGGAATCCCATGATCTCCATACGCTTCGTCCAGGCTTGGCCCCTGGATAGGTCACTTAGACGTCGTTCTACTTTGATCTTTACTGAGGTGCAGTCGCTTAGATTTCTCTGAAAAATGTCAAATAACTTGATGAAACAAAGTGAACATTTCTGAACATCTTGTTCTGTTCTCTCCTTTGCGTGAGTGGATTTTAAAAGTAACTTCATCATAAAAGGTGATATCAAAGAGCCTATTGTCCTATAGCCTTTTCAATATGTCAAGACCAGCGCAATTGTTTTAATCTTGAAAGCTCAACATGTCTGCTTTCTGGAGATCCAAATCGTACAGTATCTTAATACACCGTTTAGTGATGAGCAGTTAATCAAGAAGGACAGACGGAAGTAACTCAAGAGGCCAACATGAAGTTGATAGATAGTCTATATCTATCTCTGACGATAAGAACAGTTGTAACAACGAAAAACCAGCAACACTAATAATACTACTACTGCTGCTGCTCTACTACTACTAATAATAATAATAACAATAATAATACGAATGTGTTTAACGAATGTGTTTAACGACCTATAAATAGTACCCAAGGTAATTATTCTTATTATTATTACCATTATTTTAAATCCACAGAGTTTTGTGTGGCTCCACACATTAAACATTGACCGTGTGTCAAATTTCGCCCTCGAACGATTGCAGATATATATCCATTATATTAGTGCAATATACCCGTCTATTATTTTCCATTTAAAAAAGAATAGATTTCCTATGTAGATTAGGTTCTATTCTGTCCATAAATGTTAAAGTCATCATGCTGGAAAAAATAGAGAAAATGAGACAGCTTATGACCTTTGCAGTCAGTCATATACTAGTAGAAACTGTCAACCAAAACTGTCACAAAAACTGTCAACATAGGTTTCTTCAGTTTTTGAGTTGGTCTGTCTGTCTGTCTGTCTGGCTGGCTGGCTATGTATGTATCACGCGTACAGGCCGCACCAATGGAGCTAGAGGGCTAAAAGTTTACTCTTTTACTCCTTATTATGTCCAGAAAAAACCTTTTTATCAATTCCCTTCTAAATAGGTTTTTCAGTTGAGGGTTCAATTTGCAATGCACGTTTATGCTAAATTGGTCCCTTGGTTTATGTCCGGCAGCATTCGCACTTTGTTTTACTGCCCAACAAAATGCGAGAGAAGTTACTTATTGATTAATCGCCCGTTTTTCCAATTCTTTAATTGATCACCCCCAACACGGCATTCTGCCAAAAGACGTTGGTCATATGACGGTTTCTATTGAGTGACTAACCAGACCTGTATCTATAAAGTCTGAGATGCCATAGCTGTATAAAATCAATTGAGCTTTATTTTCCGTTGTTTGGATCAACCGTACTGATGCTTTCTTAAAGTTAAGAAAATCGTAATAATAAAATGATTTATATTCAAAGAAAGCGATCCGGCTCTGTTATCGGGAAAGTGTAATGTTACATTTGGCTAGGCAAAGCTAGTGCTAGACATAAGGCATTACCAACGATTCAACGTGGAAAAATGAATAATCAAAGATGACACGAGAGTTACCGCTCTCCCCACAGGCAATGAATTTTAGACCCCGTGGCTACAGTAATGGGGTCTTTTACGTTACTCCCCACCATGAGCTAACATCCATAATATTAAAGTACGGAAGCCTAAAAAGAAAGAAAAAAGATAAAAATTGCATTTTCTTTTTCTCACCGAAAAAGAACCAATATACTTGGATCTCTTTCGTTAGTTCTAAACAAATAAACGAAAACCGTAACCTGGAGAGGGGGACTAAGAAATACACTTAACATATCAATTTCCGCTGGTTATGAAGATTTTGGTCTGGTGGGGACAAACGAAAGAATACCCCAAATTCTATACCCTATATTGTTTTTGTCAGCCTCTTCTTCGGGGAAAGCTGCACAGATTTGACAACTTGTCTGATCAGGGACCCAACAAATTTGATATACAAGATGGACTGTTCGGGGGAAAGGCTGAAATGTTTTGGTTCTCCAAGATCAAACTAACACTACGAATTGAGAAAGGCTGAACTGTTTTGGTTCCCCAAGATCAAACTAACACTTCAAATTGAGAAAGGCTGAAATGTTTTGGTTCTCCAAATTCAAACTAACACTACGAATTGAGAAAGGCTGCAATGTTTTGGTCTTCTAAAATCAAACTAACACTACGAATTGAGAAAGGCTGAAATGTTTTGGTTCTCCAAGATAAAACTAACACTACGAATTGAGAATGGCTGAAATGTTTTGGTTCCCCAAGATCAAACTAACACTACGAATTGAGAAAGGCTGAAATGTTTTGGGTCCCCAAGATCAAAGTAACATTACTAATTGAGTTTGTGAGAAAAATAAAATTCATCTTGCTCTTTCTTTTTCGTTTTAGTTTATTTACTTTGACATCATAATGGTTAGCCTTAGGTGGGGACAACCAAAAATGCCCCCAGTAATAAATGAATCATTATAAGAAGGCAAGAAATAGTGAAAAGAAATCCACGTAGGTACATCAATAGGTTCGTATCCTAAGGAGGAAAAAAGCATTTGTTTTATACAACAAATGTTTACTTTTCAACACAATCTCCTTCTTTGTCAATGCACTCATTTCAGTGGTGAATACTAATAACATAGATTGAAAATTACACGGGGAAAATCTCAGATCAAATTCCAGCTAACGTATCAGGCTTCGGACTTATTGATGCACCCTCGTAAATGTTTGATGCATATCACTCCAAAAGTTTTAATTAATTTTACCATAGAAATAAAAAAGTAACTCAGAGAGGATAGAGAGAGAAATCAAAAGAGAAATAGAAAAACATAAATGATTGAGAAGGAGAAAGATGATGAAAGAGAGAGGGGAGGGGGAGAGAGTGGGGGGAAAGAGAGAGAGCAAAGAGAAGGTGATTAAATATATTTCAAGTATCTAATGAGACCTGTAAATCAGGTGTGATCGACCGATGAGTTATTCTCTTTGTGATTCAAGTCTGATCTAGTCAGTTCTAGTCAGATCGGATCAGGTCTGGTTGATTGTTGTTATTTTACTTGAACGTATCTTATTCGGATCAAGTCTGGTTGATTGTTGTTATTTTACTTGAACGTATCTGATTCGTGTTTTATTTTGTTAAACTCTTTTTTACGAGTCTCACATATTGACTCATATGATTGGCATAGGCATGAAAGGATTAACGAGCAACTGGTCGAACACAATTAAACGCAGGATTATTATGGTTTTGAACCATCTATCCATCCGAATGATATACAATGATTTCCAGGTACTTATTTATAACAAGGCGAATAACGACCTGTGTTGCCAGTGTTGCCAGTGTTGCCAGTGTTGCCACTGGTATCATCAATGTTGTCGTCGTTGTCGTCATCGGCTGCCGTTTTAAGTCCCATCTCCTTCCATCACGAGCGGGATTGTGTGTCACGGCAAACTCCTCTATATCCTCTCTCCATCTTGTGCCTGGTCTTTTAATACTGCATTTACTGTCCCACGGGCACCAATCGGTTAGCCTTTTTCTCCCTCTGTTTTCCTTTTTCTTTTTGCTATGTGCCCTGCCCATCTCCATATTTGTTGCTTAATTACGATATCCTTCACCCTGGTTCTTGCTCGGGTCCATGCTGATCTTTTTCAATCGCGAAGAGTTATTCCTAACATTGCTCTTTCCATTGCCTTCTGCGTGAATCTCTTCTATAAGAGCAAAACACTTGTTGCTGTGTACAAGTGCTACAGTGTGGGACGACGAATCTCCAGGCTTAAAGGTCTATTGTTGATGGCTAATGTTGAGATTCTCTGATATTGATTAAACATTACTAAGGAAAAATAGTTTGCAACTTAGAAATCATATTTTCTTTCTGCCAAATACTTGAAAATATTTTGACGCTAGAATGGTTTAAGTATTTAGTGCAGGCAAATAAAGTACTTGCAGGTATAAATCTATGGTAAACTGAACGGTGAAAACTTTGTGGTGCGAGGTTGCTATTCAAATCGGTTAGATGTCACTGTTATTTCCCCCAATTCCCGATTTCTGACCGGCAGAGATGCCAGACTTCAATGTAATCAGTCTAAGATATATTAAATCTGTTAATCCCAATAAACGATGAATAGAGTATATTATATTAGTAATCTAATTCTGATTCTACATACCGAAAGCCTTTTATGAGATTATCATTCGAATATAAACGCAGATAAACTATTTATCAATAAACTCTGTGGTTGCTTGTCATCTTTGTTACGACAGTAATTATAAGCGTCTGTAAAACTGATACCTATACTTCGTAGTACTAATTTACACTTACCGTCAAAATATGACGGTTTTTTGCAATGTTGCGACAGCAATTACGTAAAATCTTATGGTATAGATAAAAGGCGTCATTGTGGACAATCATTTTTCGCTTACCAATGACGAAATAATGACATTAGCTTCAAAGGGAAGTATTTGTTGCACACAAATATGAAAAGTTATTTCCCTTTGGGTGCTACAGACAAGAGAATGTAGACATGCACTTGGCGCTTTATATGAGTCGATGATGCACGTGACTCGTCGGCAGTCTTCAAAAAGTGTTCGCAGCATAATTGGAAACTAGAAAACATTGTCGGTATTCTATCAAAACACCTGCGTATACTCAACGAAATGTGAGCGTGCAATTACTTTCAAAACTATTTTGTCAAGAAAAAGAAATTGCTCGCAAAGCAATTAATAATTTTGAATTAAATTTATCGTGTCGTTTCTGTCTGTGAGGAGCGAAAACTCTAGAAAAAGATAACTACCTAAACAAGACATGTAGCAAACGGCAACAAAATACGATTAATGCGAATCTGATTCTTTTTCCTTTTCACTCCGAGTTGCCTTTTGAATAAATGATTAGGTGCCAATACGATTTCTACATTTATAGCTGCATATAGAATAGCAAATAAAACCCCTCTCTCGTATTTCAGCAGGGAATATTTTTAAACGACGCATTTCTATGAATTCTTCCAATTTATCACACTATTTTTTAAAACTTCTAAAGTTCTGGCTAATGGGGCGTTGGACAACGAAGGTTACGTTTAGATTTTGAGCCGTTTTGTTGGGCGGCGTCTTATATGCTGTCAAATACGGTAAGTTTACCCTATTATTTCGTCTTCCAGTTCACAAAACACGAATTTCGCCTATTTAGATGAAGGTCAATATACACGTTCAAGTATTACTATACATTAGTATGCATTACTTCAGGCCTTTTGTTACTGTTTTGTCAATTCTAGTTCTAAAAAGAGGTGAAAAACTCCGGATCACTTATTACTTTCTTTTTTTATGTTTGAAATTTGTTTTCTTGTTCGCGTATTTATTTATAAGATTTTGCTGAAAAAATACTTCCTACCCACTGTTTCAAACTACGTAAACGAATTCGGCAAACGAATTTAGTATTTCTTTCTTTAAAAAAACCCAAAACATTTTGACTCTAACACACACAGACAGACAAACACACAGACAAACACACAGACACACACACACACACACACACAAACACACAAACACAAACACAATTCCTGTATTCTTTCTTACAGACGATTAATTTCCCCACTTCCATTATATTAAAACTTAGTTGTTTCTTCCATTCGTTTTATTTCTACCTTCTTTGGCCGTTTTTTTTCTGTTCCCATCCATCTACTCCATTCTCCTCCAACAAGCAATACTTGCAAAGAATTTACCTTTTCAATCCTTCCCACGCGACGAATATCAATTTTGTTGCATTCATTTCCAGGATTGACTTCCATGATCTCAACTGCTTATTTTAGGAACAGATTCTTTTAACCAAGTGAATGCAGACTTAATTAAAATCAAATTCCAAGACCGATTTATTTTCTAATTCTTTTTTTCTTATTTGTCGATCAAAAATGTTCAGACTTTTTTTTTTTGGCGGTTTCTTTCCTTATTGGCTCCAGCATTCGTTCTTTATTTTCCCTTTCGTTCTTTCCCTTCCCCTTTCTTTTCCTTCTTTCCTTTCTTCTATTCTTCTCTTATCATCTCATCTTCTTTCACGTATGCTTATCCTTTTTCTCTTTCCCTCTTTAATCTCTCTCTCTCTCTCTTTTTCTCAATGTATTTCTCCTTTTCTTTCTTCTGTCGCCTTCTCTTCATGTGTTTATACATCTTTGGTTTTCTTTCCGTTGAATAGGAATGAACAAACGCAGATCTGTGTCCCCCGCCAAGACATTTAAAAAAAGAATTTAACCAATTTCAAAGACGTTTTGAGGCCATATGGAATGAATATTTGGACATATACTGGCTAATATTTCTAATCGGAGAATTGTTCAAATAGATAGTCTTTGCAGTACTGTATCCTACTGGTTTACACCCCCACGACCCGTAAAATATGTCTTTTATTCCTCCCGGTCTCCCTTCCTTATTGCCTTTCACATTTTCCTGAATTATCGCCTTTTGTCAAACCCATGTCCAAGTCTGGAGTTGACTTTATTTTTCTACCGTAACCACAAGAGCAAGAACAGGGAACACTCCTCACCTACAAGGAAGTAAACTCTTCACTGCTTGTCTGTTCCGAAACGTTAAACCAAATCGATAAATAAAGTTATTTGAAATCACGGCCAAGTGATTGCCAGTCGGCCTGCCTGGGCGGCTCTCTTACCGACTGAGCCAAACTGACAAGTCTTACATATCTTCGAAAAGTTTCGTTAGATTTCATTCTAATACAAATTAATATGTCCCTCTCGTGATTTAAAATCACGACCAAGTTAGGCGACTGTCTTACCGACTAGGCCGAACTGACAAGTCTTACATATCTTCGAAAATGTATGTTAGAAACACGTAAGAGCTATTTCATTCTACTAAATGAATACATTCATACTAAAAAATAAAAATAAAATAATAATAATAATAATATAATAATAATATAATCTTTACTTACTACGTAATAAATAAAAGGTTGCAGTAATCATTTTCAGTCGGAATAGAAGTAGGAGTGGAGTTTGGCCTTTTTAGTTTCCTTATTTTTCGACAACCCATTCCTTCTGTCACCTTTCTTAATTTCCACCATCCTTATTTTCTAACTTAATTATATGTATCAAAATAGTTCAATAAGAACTCAAATACTTTATTTGTCAACGTTCTAAGCCTCAACAATTAACAAAAAATACCATCTTATTCGAGCAAGGACTATGTGAGCCTCTAAAGCACTTCGAACGACGAAATCTTATTCACGTTTTTGCGTCTTTTCACCGTCGTTAGAATTACTTATATATCGTCATAGAGACAAACGAAATAAGTAACATTAATTCAATCTGTTCCAGCACCACACTTACTCTTCCTTTACTGAATTTCAATTGGAATTGTATCTGACACAAGTTGAGCATTGTCATCGTAAATTTTGTCAAAGCCAGAAGTTCGGGATTTTGACAAGTGTGAATATCGTCGCATTTCCTGCCCCAGTCAAATCCAGTTTAGCGCTGGTCATGTCATTTTGATTTAGACTACCCGGCATGGACTCCTTAACTTTGAAATTGAATCTTTTATTTTATTTTAATTTTTCAAAATATTTATATATTTCTTTAAGCATATATTTAAATGATAATTGTAAGAGTGATCGAGCAGTTGCAACTGAAAGAAGTCATGTACGCTTTTTGTACGATCTTATCAGAAATCAGAGTATTACACTAAATGAACACAAATCTTCAAAACTCTAATTTGGACTCTAAGTTAGTAAAGAACTGTCCCCAGGTTTTTCAATAATAAGTAAATTGTAAAGATATTTTCTATAGTTTTGAGAAGGGTCATTAATATTCAAATGGTTCTTCGGACGATTGAACTCCTTAAGACTTAAAAGGACACACAGACACACACGCACGCACACACACATACACGCACGCACACATACACACACTCACACAAACAGGTATATATTGTGTGTAAGCATGCCCATTAATAAGATCACACACAAACTCACACATACATATATGTACAATAGTTATGTTCTATAGTTTTGAAAAGGGTCATTAATATTTAAATGGTTCTTCGGACGATTGGACTCCTTCTTGTTATCTGTGTCGTAACCACGACGTTTCGGAAGATCCATTCTTCGGCGTTCTTCAGGTGTAAAATCCGAGTGTGATGGGTTAAACAGAAGTTATGTTTAAAGTGGGTAACCCTTATAGCACATGACCCGGGTGTTTCTGTGTATTTGTCTTGTCGGGTTTAGATTTGTTGAGAAGTGGAAGCCACATCGGGTTGAAATCCGTACTTGTAAGGAGTTCAATCGTCCGAAAAACCATTTCAATGTACAATAGTTGTTATAAATTGGCTTTTGTGTTGTGACATATCAATAACGAAACCATCATTATTATATAGCAATCAACAGCGTATGGGGACGCCTTGCTTAAAGGTTGCAAAGGGCTTGATTTGCTCGAAAATGTACATGGTTTGCCTGAATTACACTACTTTTCCCGAAATTTCACACTGTTTTGCTCGTACGCCTATGAGAGCACTATACTTGTTCACCCACTTGAGATCTGTGTCATTCAGCCCCAAGCATCATTTGTATAGGAAAATACATTACGATTTAATCTTTCTAATTCTCTCCGAGATCTACGAATAAAAAAGGCTTCTGTTCTTTCTCTCGTTCCCACAACCTGAAGAGAAGCGATAATCAAAGGGTCGTCAGCCTGATTATCATGATCTGCTGGTCATGACATTAATGGCTGTTAACGTTTCTGACGCTCTAGCCCAGTCACAGTATGTTTCCATGGTCTGCTAAGCAGTGTACAGCAATGGTTCACTAGAGCCTCCAGCTAAATATCATCCCGAATTATCTTCTTGAGTGTTTTTCTGTGTTCCTAGTATCTTGGTTTTGCGCTTGATTAGACCTGTATACTGATTTACTCTGTTCTGTAGAAATTACTTCTTTCACTCCCCATTGTCTTTTGTTCCTTTTTCGTGTCCTCTTTTCTCTCGAATGGTATTCCCTATTTCTCATTCTCTTTTTCTTTCACTTCTCTTTTAATTATTCTTTATCAGTTTTGCCTTTTTCTTTCGGTCGACGTTTATTGCAGTTTCCACTTTTATTGACCCCCCCCCCCGCTCCGTTTTTTAAATTTTTTTATTTTTCACAAATGTTACTATGTCTCTTTGTTTTCCTCTGTTTTAAACTCAAATCATTTCTCGACATCCTTGATATTTACATTGCTTAGTACGGTATAAGAATAAATGCAGGATGGGGGCAAAAAGATGTTACGCCAATAATATTAATCCATCCTTTCACAATTCACTCATCACCGAAATTCGTATGGACTTCAACGTACAAAAATAAGAATTAGCAGAGGCGGCGTTTGGGACCCGCAAACCCCACAACTGCGGAAGGAGCTCTGGGGCACACCGTTTAAACCTTTTACTTTTGTGAGAGGTGCAGGGGGCACAGTCGGACCTAGCGCCGCCACTGAAAATATAAAATACACATTTAGACCCGTCAAACAAGAACGAGTTGCAAGATTGTTCAGTGACCAAGTCGAAAACAGATCTGAGATAAAGTAAAATCTGTTCTTATATTTGTAGTAGAACATATCACCATGTCATGGTCTGCAGGGCAAACCCGAGGAATAAGAGAAATTAAGCGACTGCTCAGGACCCCGTGGCCACCGGCGCGCTCCAAAAAGACGAGGGGTGCTAATCAAAATCTGCTCAGGGCCCTATAAAGGCTGTGGGGCCCCCACATGAAATTCTGCTTAGGGCCCCATAAAAGCTCCGGCCGCTCCCGATGGACTGGCTTCGTGGAAGAAGATTTAAGAGCGTTTTCCACGTCTGTTGTTAGCCTTACTGGAGAGTGAGAGGCCTTTCCACAACGGTTGCAGATGAACATTTGACAGCCGGGTAATTGCGTCCACCTTGCTGAACAGCTTTTTCTCTGGTTCTGCGGATTGCTCTGGCACGGGATGTTGCCAGGTAGACCTTGTGCCATCATGTGTTCCTGTCGGCAGCATATGTTTCCCACTGACGAAGTTTGACGCCACAGGACGTGAGGGTCCTTAAGATAGCAACTCAGTCTTATCGGAACAGACACAAAGAGAGAATGTTCTCAAAGAAAGCAATTTTAGCGAATAACTCTATCGTTAACTCACTCCTTACAAACCTACAAACAAAAGATAGTTATCTTGATCGTGTAGTCTGTGAAAAGCTCTATTGAAACCCTGCTGCCAAAGACAATTTTGTCCTATTACGATTCTTTTACAGACATTACAATACGGTAATACACATATTTTTTAAAAAGAAAGTACTTATAAAGATATGTTAACAACGTGTTAGAAAGAATCCTTTTAAAGTATTGAACGAAAAAGATCAAACAGACGCTTAAGATAAGCTTTACCTTATCTGTTGCCAAAGAATTATCATCTTTTTGTTCAGATGACAATGCCGCATCAAATAGAAATATCTTACAGAAAAAAATCGTCTATAAATCTAGTATTTCTTGTATGACCCAGTTTTTTTAAGATTGAGTTATTTGACGTCACATCCTACGTAAGAGTTTTTATTTTTATTCAGTTTCCCAATTGGCCGCCATATTTATTTCATAATTCTTTCAACCACTGCACAATGACTTTATTGTGATCAGCGAGAGTAAGTAACATTCTCTTCTTTCACTGAAGAAAATTATTCATAGCTTTAGATTGAAAAAGAAAGAAAGATAAATAATCTATAGAGACTGAATTATTCCAACTGGTGTGATCATATTGGCTGTTAAGGGTACAAGATTTCGGACCTTCATCAAGTGCCTGTTGTATTTGACATCTTTCTGGGAATGTCGAACCAAACCCTTTATTCAATCCACCGGGTATATTGTTCTCATTCCGCTGTCCATGATAGTAGTTATTTTTTCTTAGTTAATTCCTTCTCGTGATGTCAAAGTAGCTTTTTATATGAAAGTAACTCCGAAAAGCGCTTTCAGATTTTGATAGCCAAACATGAAGGTGTAACTATGTTTGTAAATATATTTCTATTTATTTATGTGATATCCAGAACAATTATGAATGTTCTTAGGAACATGTTCAACAGACAATGTGTATGTATATAAGTATATGCACAGGATCACACACCAGTTAATTTTGAAAGTAAGTAAATAGTGCCCTCAGCCGTCCCTTCTTCAGATCCACATATCACATTACTACTTGGTCGGCACATTTGCGATATGTGAAATAGACTTAGAGGTGGCAAGAATCAGAAGAGGCCTCACTCAC
>VCCN01001361.1:3316864-3330897 GCA_006491835.1 Architeuthis dux | reverse complement strand
AGTCATGTTTACCGCATTCTTCTCGCGGATCTTCATATTTTCCCATTCTCTTGGCATCATTGGTAGAATCCAAGTTTTGATTTTCATCTTTTCACAGTGTTATTGTCGGAAAGCAATCCTTTGAAATCCCTCCATCAGGAAATGAAGAACTTCGTTTTCTATCATTCTTTACTTTCTTTGATGAAGCTATATCGCATCCCAAGTTTCCCGAACAAGTATTCAGGGCGTTGACCCCGTACATGTGAAAGTTTCACAGCATATCTACAAGTACAGCAGCTCCTATATCTGACTACACAAAGACTGTTTGATCTCGAAAAACGAGCAAGACAAGGCGACACCAAACTATTCTCAGCTTGCATCGAGATGGTCTTCCGGAGCTTGGATTGGGCAAATAAAGGGATCACAAATAGATGGCAATACCCAAGTTACACCAGTTTTGCTGACTGCATCACCGATTTTGCCGAAAAACTTCACGATCTACAAATACGACTGAACGAACTGACCGAAGAAAAAAAGAAAGCTGGTGTTCACATAAACCTTAATAACACATACGTCGATGATCGAGACATAATGGTCAAGATTGAAAACGTAGACCTGAAGAAAGTAGATCACTACATCTGTTCAGGACAAGCATTCTTCATGTAATCCTCAAAAGAAGAATAAATCAAGCGAAGAATCATCCTAGGATCCCAAGGGTCTACAACCAGTGTATCCTCCCGATAGTCATTTATTGAACTGAAACATGGAATACAACCAAGGAATTGACTCTCAAACTAAGAACCATACAACGTGCACAAATCATGCTAAACATCACATTAAGATGAGAAAACAGTACAATATATCAGAAAAAAGAAGTGTCTGTGATATCCTAAAGGCCATGTGCAAACTTAAACGGCAATGGGCTGGCCATGCTGCAAAGATATCAGACAACAGCTTGACATTGCGACTCACGACATGAATCCCTCGAGATCATGGGTAAAATTGTTGCCGGCAAAAAGTAAGATGATCTCAACAAATTCAGTATGTTTTGGTACTGTGACACTCAGAAACGAAAATAAATCACGGACTATGGGAAAGGCTATGTCCAATATCGGATTGTATATGGCTGCTGCTACTGCTGCTGCTGATGATGATGGTTTTCATTCTCTCTCACTCATTCTTGCTCTTCTGCTCTCCCTCTCATTTTATTGTCTTCATTCTTCTGAAATCTTCCATTTGTCTTCCCCCATCCTTCTCCCACCACCCCCTCCTTCTCTCTCTTTCCTTCAATTATCCATCACTTCTTCTCCTTGTGCTCCGAAACGAAAAATAAATCCTTCTCTCTCTTTCCTTCAATTATCCATCACTTCTTTTCCTTGTGCTCCGAAACGGAAATAAATCACGGACTATGGGAAAGGCTATGTCCAATATCGGATTGTATATGGCTGCTGCTACTGCTAATGATGATGATGATGATGATGGTTTTCATTCTCTCTCACTCATTCTTGCTCTTCTGCTCTCCCTCTCATTCTATTGTCTTCATTCTTCTGAAATCTTCCATTTGTCTTCCCCCATCCTTCTCCCATCACCCTCTCCTTCTCTCTCCTTCCTTCAATTATCCATCACTTCTTTTTCTTGTACTCCTAACCTCTCCTACCAAACGTGTTAAACCGAAAAGAAATTCAATCCTGACTCGTCTCATCTTTCTTCATTCTTATTCTTCATATTTCACGTTTTGTTTCTATGTTCTCTTGATTTCCGTCTCACAGACTTCATCTTGTCTTGGCGTCTTCTTTTAAATATGTCTTAAAAACAGCCTCTTTTTTTTACCTCGTAAATAACTAACGAATGTTCTTTTGCTATTTTCTTTTTCCCTCAAGTTCTTTGTCCTTGTTTTGTTAGCAAATAATGACATCACAAACATTTTCCGTTATTTTTTTTTGCATCAAAACATCGTGTCTCCTATTGTTTTGTGAAAAGGAGAATTCACTTTGACTATCTTGACAATATATCTATTTGGATTTGTGCTCAACAGAGAGAGGAACAAAGATAGGGATAGGAGAAAAGAGAGAGAACAAAATATAGGGATGGGGAAAGAGAGAGGGGGCACTTGTTTGTTCTTCTTAGCATGTTAGAGTGTGTAACAGTGAGTGCATGGTTTTATAAACGGCAGGCATGAGTTTGAATGCTTGTGTTTTTATATTTGTCTGTGTGAAATTATTTTGAATGAGTTACAAAGGGTTTGCAAGCACGAATCTGTCTGCTTTAATGTGAAAAAAATGAAAGAAAACTGTTCGAATTTCTTAGATAAAGCATTTATTAATGTTTTACTAGTTTCCTTTTCATCTTTATTGTTGCTTACTATCGCTACACGCTGGCCATTTTACATTCTACGACCGTTAAATAAACATCATAGTTCGGAAATAAAGGACTTTGAACTCGCATCTCCTTTCATTGCGAGCCTGACTGGTTTGGACAGGGAGACACATCAATAGGCTAAATTCAAATTTAGTCATGTAGTTACATGTTTAGATAAATAGATAGATAGATAGATAGATAGATAGATAGGTTCACAGGCCACTGCTATGCAAACGTCATGTATCCTGCTTGTGTATATTGTTACTTTCATATTCTCTATAAAACACAAGCAACAAACTTTTAGAAAGAATGGCTTACAAAAATCCAATCGAAGCATAAAAAACATATTTACCAGTGACCAAGTGCCATTTCCTGCAAAGATAGATAGATAGATAGATAGATAGGTTCACAGGCCACTGCTATGCAAACGTGCATGTATCCTGCTTGTGTATATTGTTACTTTCATATTCCATAAGAACCCAGACTCATTTCTACTTGAAGGAACATTATGTGGGATTCTGGGTCGGTAAATTGACACACAGTCACGTGACTGCACCAGGAATGTTCATTAGGTGTCACTTAGTACACTTCATGAGTTAAAATCAAGGATAAAATATAATATCATGTAAGAGACTGTGCAGATCAATTAAATTGTATGTGACACCGGTGTCACAGTGGTCTCTTATGGGTTAAGTTAACGACAGTGAGACACCCAAGTTAAGCAACATAGAGCCTGGTCAGTACCTAGATGGGTGACCAGCTGGGAATACCAGGTGCCGCAAGCAGCGGGGGATCATGCAGAGAGTCTCCCGTGGCGATACCGTAAATCCTCGTAGGAGACCAATCACTGTGCTACGCTCCATAACGCAGACGAAGGCACGTCCTAGACTCTCTGACTGGCCTGGTTGCGAACGACAAGAAATAAATCAATGAAGCGTGACATCAGAAAAGGAGTGAGAAATGTGAGTTACTAATCAGTATTTGCTTTATGTATGTGTTTATTCATCTCTGTGGAGACATATTCGTTTAGACAGTCAGTAAAAGGAGATTTAAATATGAAATCGCCTCAACATCCCCCAAGGCATCTTCTTGCTATCTGGGGGATTGATCCCTTGTTTTCTTCTTCTTCTTCTTCTTCTTCTTCTTCTTCTTCTTCTTCTTCTTCTTCTTCTTCTTCTTCTTCTTCTTCTTCTTCTTCTTCTTCATAATCATAATCATACGTCATAACCCCACTGCTGGGCATTGCCATCTATTGCTATCTCTTCTTGCTAGGTGGCCAGCCCATCTCCATTTTTGCTGCTTAATTATGTGTATAATATCTTTTACTCTGGTCTTCTCTCTGATCAATGCTGATCTTTTTCTATCTCTTAGAATTATCCATACCGTTGCTCTTTCCATGGCTCTTTGTGCTATTCTAAGTTGGTTTTCAGTTCGTTTCGTTAATTTCCCTGTTTCGCATCCGTAAGTCATGATTGGTGTTATGCAACCGTTGTATGCTTTTCGCTTTAAGCACATCGGCAAGGTACTCTACTCGATTTTTGGTGCGATATGTTACATCGTGGCAGCCATTAAGAATGTTGATGCCATACTGAACATGATGACCGGTATCAAGCCATATGAAGCCCCCCTCCCAACAAAGGCAGAAAAGTGATGACAAATTTGCTTCAATTTCTAAGCACCAAAAACGCCAGAAACGTTTCTGGGTTGAGATGAACTCATATCTATACAGTAACTTGAACGTGTAGGTTATTCTTTTGTATTCACAAATAATTAAAAAGTCTCTCCATTATATAACTTTCATTTCGAAAATTACTGTTAGAAAACAAAGAATTTACAATATTAAATAAATGTTAGATTTTAAAATGCGTTTGTAATCTTTCGGACACACTGTATTAAATCCTAAATATAAATGTGTGAAAATATCCATGTATGTGTCTCTATGCACGCTGGTATATATTTGTACATATTTTCTTTTTTCTCTCACGATATTTGTATGGAAGAAGTAATGTATACATCAATGTATATAACGATCGTTCGATGGTTTCTGTGTTAATGCTCTGCTGCTTCGTTAGCAAATATAGTCAGAATATCAATAAATCGCATATTTCAAAATTCAAGTCACTTTATTAGCACAGCCTTAACGAAGACAAATAGCGATTTTAATTTGTAAAAACTTTCTTTAGAGTTATATCAAATGAACCTATATGAAGTGTCATTAGCCAAGCAGAAATCTTGCCGTATTTTGGCATCGTTTAGAAATGATGACCCTATTAGCTTCATATGTTTAACAAGTTTAACGGAGATTGAAATGTCTTGTGTCAATGACGTTTTTAGTTGCAATTTGTCTATTTATCTCGAAGATTATGGTGTTCTATATACGTACTGGTTATTTAGATTGCACACACACACACACACACACACACGCACACACACATGAAGACAGGGAGATGGCTGTGGTTGCGTCTGTGCTTGAGAATGTGCGCAGTGGCGTTTCTAGTTCTTAGAAAGTAGGGGGGCCACTTTGGGGCCGAGATTAGGGGAGGGGGGCAAAACTCGAAATCCATATGACGAGAAATCTTCATTTTTATACTTCACCACGTTGATATACACAACTTATATGAATGATTTTTTAAAAATATAAGTATAATAATTTACTAAATTGAATGAAATACTACTAAGTCAAACAATTTTCATTAGTTGGGCGCTAATTCACTTACGCAACCTCAAGCTGTCAGACGACAAGGGAGGTTATTCTCAAAACAAAAACAAAGGTATATTTCTTCGATTTTACCAAAAAATAAACGAAATCATTTTTTCAATTTCAACAAAAAAAAAATCAAAAATTATTTCACATTAAAATTAGAGGAAAATATTTTTTTTTATTGGAGCAAAAACATGTTTATAAACAGAGAAAAAACAGATCGGAACTTCGATTTTAGCCGCATTTAATAGGAATTTTCGAAAGAAAAGCGTATGAAAGTGTGGAGGGGGAGGGGGGACCGACCTAGAGGACAGCCTAAATTCTGGTGGGGCCATGGCCCACTCTGGACCACCCGTAGAATCGCCACTGGATGTGCGTATGTGGGTTCTGGAAAATGCTCATAGGATATATACTGAAGGGAAAAATTTAGAACTGCATTTTTTAACCTTTTTATCACCACGCCCCCCTTTAGTAGTTAAACCTGGCCTCCACGCCTCCTCACAATTTCAATAAAATCATTTGTTAGAAATGGGGACTGAGAATATGTGGAAAACATTTATATATTATGTTCATCACGATATTATGCAAACATCTGTTGAGAGAATTTCCAAAATAATTACAGAAATTCTTACGTTTTCCCCATGCGGGCTCGCGCCCCCTCTTGCAATTAGCCCCCCCCCCTCCAAGGGGAGCATGCCCCACCCTGGTTAAGTACCATTGATTTAGACAGCTCAAATGGTATTTCGTCAAAATAGCTACAGTAAAAAAAATGTGCTTCCCCACGACGGCAAATTTGACACAATGTCAGTTTAGGGTGGGGTCCTGAACGTGCATGCAGGGGGTGTGTGTTCCCGCAACTGATGTCACACGACCATTGCGGCAAGCTGGTCGTTGGTCAGAAGACGAATCCTGGGCAAAGCTCTCAGGACGAACCTGGATCTGGATCAATTTCCCGAGCAAAAGGCCACGAATTCCTGAGCAACCGACAAGGATCCCGGGACGAATACCCGGCAGGTGTGTGATCTCTCTTTTTAGGCCATGGCAAGGATTAAAACCTGACTGTGAAGCCAAACAATACATTAAAAAAAGAAACCCCAAAAAGCAAAACATATTTAAATGTTTTTTGTATGTTTCAAAGTGTATCGACTTCGCGTTTTGCAGACTATCGGTGTGTTGTGCCGAGTCATTGAGAGTACGCACACACCGGGAGAACGACAGCGAAGGGACGAACGACAAAGAATAAAAAGATAGCATGAAGCAAAAGACAGAGAAAAAGGATAAGAGATACAGAGAATGAGGGCAGATCAGCAGCCAACTGTGGCACTTTTCATTGAATGACATTTCATCGAAAACGCAAAATACACACACATGCACGCCACAAAGATATACATATACATACACACAGGCATACATGTGCGTATGTGGCATGTATGCATGTGTGCGTATGTATGTGTGTGTGTGTGGTATATGTGCGTAAGTGTATATGTGTGCAATAGCAGCATGTCTGTGCATGTGTGTATGTGGTATGTGTGTGCAGGTGTGTATCTGCGTACGTGTATGTTTGTGGTGTTGATGTGCATGGGTATGTATGTATTTTGCATTTTCGCTGAAACGTTGCTCGATAAAAAGTCGTGATACCCCAGCCAACAGGCGTAGAGAACCGAATATCAGAAAACGACTCAGTCTCGTTGATTAAGGCTAACTAAATTTATAATCAGAGTTACATAGTTCATTTTAAAAAGAAATATTACTAAGATTTGTGGAATCTTTTAAATTTGATACTGAGTCATTTTGATTGTTGTGTGCCTTTTAACGGGATCTTTTTTTTTGTCATGGTCATAATCTGTAGCCACCCAGGGCTCAGGTGAGAAAAAGAACTGCCACATCAACAGAAAGGCAAATGATCGCCCCTACCCCACCCCAACGAAGACAATGCCTCAAGAACTTGACTGCACAAGACGTGGCAGACAGAGTCCTTGCCTTTTCAACTTCAAGTTTTAATCAACAGATCCCCATCAAATTCGATGAATCGAATCATCGAATTTTATTTTGAAGCTTGAACACTCTATGAATTATAATGCAGCGTGTTCAAGCTTCAAAATAAAATAAAAACTGAGTATTGTAGCTCTAAAATGGTCTGTTGGGCATTTATCATTCGCGGCCACTCGTATATTGATTTATATACCAGCTATGACTTATGGGTGCGAAACATGGATTAATTAACAAAACGAACTGAGAATCGACTTAGGGGTTAGCGCAATCGCGGTCGTCATGGAAGGAGATGGGAAAGGCCCTTATCCTGCATTGGACTTATAATGGCTGCTGCTGCTGATGATGATATATTGGTTGAAAATGCCAATATATATATATATATATATCCTATCTCCCGTTGGTTAAAAATCTCATCTCGCAGTCGATTCCTAATGCAATAAGTCTGAACTTCACCGGGCGCTCCACGACTCTAAACTTGTGCCAAATGTTTTAATAAATAACTGGCCAGCCTTATAGATGAGACAGTTACATATATCCCACCGGTGCCAGAGATTGCTGTTCGAGTCCAGTTGGTACCCAGGATTTCGAATACTAATGTTTTAGACGGCCAATCCCTCACCAACACAGCACAACCTTGACTGCCTCATCCCCGACCCTATTTGGTTTAGTGCAGTACTGAGACAAACCTACACAATATTAAAATAGTTACGCATTTCCTACTGGTGCCATAGGTCTGTGTTCGAGCCGTACTGAAACCCAGGAACTCAGATGCTGATTTTCAAGACTTTTGGACGATTGGCATGACATAATCCTCTTACTACGACTTATCCCTCATCCCGACCACTTGACATCGTGGCTTAATAAGCTAAGCTGAGTAAACATCAATAAACAAGTATTAAGATAGAAAAAGTGAAAAAGGCAAGTGAATACACACACACACACACACACACACACACACATATATATATATTGTAAGGGAGGAAATACGCCCAAGTGTTTGAACGAAAACTGAATGAATACCAGGAAAACGACAGGTTCGGTTAGTCACTCGATAGAAACCGTCGCATGACCAACGTCCTTTGGTAGCATGCCGTGTTGGGGGTGCTCACTTAAAAAATTGGAAAAAGGGGTGATCAATGAATAAGTTACTTCTCTTGCATTAAGCAGTGATGTCTTAAAACAGTCTGAATTTTCAAAAACTGCTGTTGGACACAAACAAGTGATCAATTTGGCAGAAACGTACATTGCAAATTGAACCCCCACTAAACACCTATTTGGAGAGGTTCTAGATACAATAAGGTGTAACTGTTTAAATGTTCAACCCTCTAGCCCCATTGGTGCGCCCTGTACGCGCGATACGTACTTACATAGCCAGCCAGCCAGCCAGCCAGACCAGCTTAACAACTGAAGAAACCTATGTTGACTGTTTTGGTTGACGGTTTCTAACAAGCGAACATATATTTTGTTAAGGGAGGAAAATACGCCCGAATGTTTGAACAAAAACAGTGAATACCAGGAGAAGAAGCGATTCAATGAAAATCGATGGAACTCCAGCCAATATATGTTTACTTTAGAGATTGACAAAAAAAGAGTAAGAAATCGATGGAATCCAATCGAATGGCAACAATAATGGAATGGCGTCCGATTGTCTGGTTTCTTGACCTGATCACTGTTCGAATATGGCTTCCTTACATCAGAGACTTTTGATGACAAAACTGATCGAAACGCCAATTTGATTTGATCTTTTCTTTTTTTACGAGTGTCTTGTCGGGAGAGAATTTGTTTTCACCTTCCATCAAAGTCCTCTTCCTTTGAATGTTTCGTTTTGTTTACACTAAGGGGTATGTACACATACAGACACGCTCTCATACACTAATCTATCTATCTATCTATCTATCTATATCTCTATCTATCTTAGTCTGTACATACAGTGTAGCCCATAAATGAGTACACCCCTACCACTTTGTTTATAGAAAGATTCCTTTTTCGTAAGGGCGTACTCATTTTTGGACAGCAACATGTTCATATGTTTGACAACAGAGTTTCAATGCTGTAGAGTTTAGTCTTAAATAATAGCTGATAATATCCGTTTTGATTCTGTAATGTTCCACTAAATATAATAAAGTCCTGCTATGTTTGGTTTAGAAGAAAATTATGTTCCTATAAAGAAAGTGGTAGTGGCGTACTCATTTATGGGCTACACTGTATCTATCTATCTATCTATCTATCTATCTATCTCAATCCGTTCACATCTATCTATCTCACTCTGACCCCATCTATCTATCTGTAGGCATCAATCTCAGTCTGTGAATGTCTATCTATTTTGCTGGCTGACTGAGAATACTTACTTCTAGTGATTATAACCGGTACTCGAGCCCAAGTAAAGTCAATATTTTGAAGGCTTGTATTTAGGCGACAAGATGTTCTTAATCGGAATGCAAGCACAGTGCAATCTTTCTGTCTCCCTATCAGTACCTTGTGTGTTCTTGTAAAATCTGAAATAACAACATGATATAGATATCTGATCTGATCGCTGCCACGCAATACGAGTATGGTGGCTACTAGGAGAGCACACCATCATGATTTATCCACGGAGCAGGGTGTGCGTGAGCTTGGCAAGATGGCATAGACCGAGACACCCGCAGAACAATCGTGTTGCTGCATACGACGCCTGGTATTCCCAGACGCTCATCCATCCGGGTAATGACCAGGCTCGACGTCTCTTAACTTCGGTGATCTTACGAGATCCGGTGTATCCAACGCAATTTGGCCGTACAGATATAGATATCTAACACATAATGAAACACGAACAATCACGAACCTATGTATACATGCATTAGCGCGCACCTATATTTCCAGATTGTTTCATATGCAATATTCTTTTGATTTAAGGTTGTCATTTTCACTTTCCTTTTAACTGATTATTTAATTTAAATAATATATATTATGATTATTCAGTAAAGGTTTCAATTGAGTTTATTTATTTTTACGTTATTTTGGAAATATGGAAATCTTTTTCATTCACGATTTTCCCGTCTCATTTCCGTATGAGTTTAAGTTGGGTCATAATGGAGATTGATCTGCAGGGAATATGAATTGTGCATTTGGCTACAATGCTTTTGGTGAACGAACTGTAAGATTTTGGTTTCAAAAATTTGCAAGTAGAGATTTTAGTTTCGAGAACAGGGAGAGTGGTCGGCCAAATACTTTAATCAGTGATGAAGATTTGTTGACCGAGATGAAAAAAAATGATCCGAATGACCCCAGAATTCTAAATAAACATCAATTGTTCAATCTTTATTATTATTGGATGATGTATTGTAACACATGATTTTTAAAAATTAAATCTGACTAGTTTTTTTACCTGCAACTCAATTTTAGTTGTTTTTATACAACTTTCAATTCAATAATAGAAACAATGGCCCGAATTGAAAAGCGGTATAAAAACAATTAAAATTAAGATCAAGGTAAAAACTAATCAAATTTAATAAAAGAATAAACACGAATTGTATCAATTGGAATCACTTTAAACGATCAAAAAGCAACTGCCATAAAACTTCCATTTGAACTGAAACAGGAACAAAGAGTTAGGTGTATTTTTTAATTTTATTTTTATCGGTTTGCGCTCGTTGGTCAGGAGATTTTATTTTTATGGAAAGTGCCCAGAATTGTTTGCTGTTTTGATCCAACATTTTACAAAAGTGACTTTTTGCTGATTTGCGGTTTCGAGGTGATAGTATTCTCTTCAGACGCTATATACTAAAGAATTAAATCCATTATGCATTATTCATGGGACTTGGACGCCTGCCGTAGAATAACTGTCATTGAGTTAGTCTCGTAGGCAGCGCGTTCGAACTGCAGCGGGTGTTTCTTCTATTTAGCCTTTGTATGATAATAGTTAGAAAATATCCTGATTTATTTATGAGACCTTTTGAACTCAACCAATTTACGTGAAAACATTCCAAGATTTAACCCCGATGAATTATGACATTTCAGTACTGATGATGACTGTTGAAATTGCTCAAAGTGTTGTATAGGCAGGGGACAATTCCTTGGGTTCAGGAAAGAAAGAAGACTCGAAAGTTGTTTGTAAAAATATGTATACATATTTTTATTTCTTAAGATACATTTTGTCGGCCGGTGGATGAAGTGTGGGAGAGAGATAAGGGGTGCCCGAGAGACCGTTCCCAACAGGGGAACTTGTTCTTATGCTTTCCCAGCCCTAGGCGGTCTGCCTGGATCTCTACCTGGGTCTCTGTCCTCTGCTTTGGTCCTGAGTTTTCTCCGTCTCTTCTGCTTCCTCTTCGGCTCTGAGCTTTATAGGGTTTCGAACGCCCACGCTGGTGTCATTTCCGGTTTCCACCTTCAGTTTTTAGGAAAACATACGCATTTCCGGTCACTTCCACTTCCGCACAGGTGTTTGGCCTGGAAATGACCTTCTCGTGTTAGTATATCATTACAAAAGGTCTCGACACGTTAAAGAAATTCTTTTCCATCTTAACATTTGAACACTTGCCAATTTATAAGAGGTATGCTCTTGTGAAAATCATCTAGTACGTCACATTTACTGAAAGATGTATTCATGAATATTTTGTGCTCACGAATAAGTATATATCAAGACAGGTGTATAAGTACATATTTATAAGGATATATGTGTGCGTATAACAGTATATATGTGCGATTGAAATAAAAAGAAATATCAAAATTTAATTCATACATTCTTTTTATCAGCAAGTTGATATTTTACATCACAATACTAGCATAGTATCCGTAAAAATGAAGGGATTATTTACGTACAGATAGGAATATATATATATTTGAATAAATGTATATATTACAAACAAAGGGTGGGTTGAGGAGAGAAAGATGGAAAGAAAGAGTGAATGAAAGAAAAAAAGAAAGAAGAGAGGACATGGACCGAAGGAAAGAAAATGAGCAAAAGAAAGAAAGGACGAAAGAAATATGGAAGGAAGAAAGAAACAAGGAAATAAAGTGGAGGAAACAAAGAAAAAAAGAAAGAAAGAAAGATAGACAGAAAGAAATACATTGAAGGCAAGAGCAGAGATGGAAACTGGAAACCAGGCGAGTGAGAAAGGGGAAAGGTCAAAGGGGGAGAAAAGCTAATGTATGTGTATATGTGTAGTGGGGTACTTGAGACCCTCTCCCCACCTACTCGAGAGGAGGCAGCCCTGCGTACCCTCACTTCTTTTATTAGTACTACGCCACTGGATACTCACTAATTCCCACTTTTGCTGAAAGAGAAAGACAGAGGGAAATCAGTAGCAATCGAAAAGATTAGATAACGAAAGAAAATAATAATAAACAAGAGGGAAACAATTGGAGACCGAAAAGAAATTTGAGAAAATATAGGGAGAGATTTTGCTAAAAAAAACGAACAAAACCAAAACAAATACACATAAAGCGAGATAGAGTTTTTGAGCATTTCCAGACCCTAAAAATGACGAGGATGGTATGTCAGGCTGAGTCATCGGAGGCTGTAGTGGTGGGAGGTACGGGGGACTTAAGTGTAGAAGAAAGACGAAGAGGGTGCACTGTCTCTGTAATGGATTGCTGCAAAACTGAACAATATTTTCGCTTTTCACTTTTTTTTACGAAAAAGCGAAATAGTGGCGTAAAACGAACTTTCGAATAACGAGGGCTCCCTGTATTCGAATTCCATTAGATGAAGAAACTAAACACATTCATTTACACTGGAAAAGTCCATGGTTACTGATAGAGAACCAAGAAATTCACTGTTCATAAGTATATAAGTAGATGTGTGTGTGTGTGTGTCTGTATTACAGAGAGAGAGAGAGAGGGAGAGAGAGAGAGAGGGGGAGAGAGAGAGATGCGGTGAGAAAAGATTGTCAAACAGCAGACCGCCCAGACAGCAACTGGCTTACTGCAGGAGGGCGTCTTAATCTGAGTCTTTGATGGAGACATTTGGATACTATCCTACCCGAACCAGGCTTCGTTCACACATCTGCAACTCCTCAACGAGACCGGATTGCGTGGGAAGGCTACGACCCAGCACTGGTTTGTATAACTCAGTGTTCGCGTATGTTTACGTTCTCATACAATTTGCTTAGTATTGGGTTGGTGCAAACGTTCCCAGTGACTTCTTTGGCGCAATGTTAGGTAAATCTTAGAAGTACCTTTGAACTTTACTTAGCTCCTTATTTTTATGTGCTCTCAGTCAACTGTACAATGTCGTTTAAAAGCATCAAGTAATAACTGAGTTCGGTATTTCTGAGATGAGGTGTTAGTATTACTGATACTATTGTTCGGACTGAGAAGATTAGTTCAGCATAACCTTGCAAAAACGGACACCGGTCAACTATTAAACATTTGACTTCTCTCCTTGCTTGACAAATGGATTGATCACGATTATCCAAAACGAAAAAGATCGTGTTTACATGCAAGACAGCCTACAATATTTCAACCTAAACGGGGTGAAATGAGGCTGTGTAACTGCAGGTCAGTCAGAGCATCCATGCTAACCAATGCCCATCTCCGAAATGGTCTTCAATGGACACGCGAGAGTCAAAACTAGACCTTTTATCAATGGAATAAGGTCGCCTGGTACAATGAGTTTCACATTATCCTGAATAAGGTGGATGGTAAGATACGTGGGTGTCGTTATCCAGGGGAAAGTAATAACACTAGGATGCACTGTGGGAAGACGACATGCAGGTGGTGGCTGTGTGAAGGGTTGGACAACATTCTGCAGAGAAACCCTGGGTCGTATCATTCATGTGGAAAGGACTTTGTCACCCACCATCCACCTTAATCCCATTAAGCACTTATGGGAAGTGTTAGACCAACACATTCTATCTGCAAAAGCTCCACCATCTGCTGTTGCTCCAGATCCCAAAGGAGACCTTTACAGGTTTCGTAGATTCCATGCCTGCTCGGGTAAGAGCTGTTTTGCGTGCACATGAAAGACCAACACTTTATTAGGCAAGTGGCCATAAGGTTTTGACTCAGCCTATCTATCTATCTA
>VCCN01001361.1:3156433-3166845 GCA_006491835.1 Architeuthis dux | reverse complement strand
TGGGAACATCATGCGCGGCCACTTTTTTGTGAAATCTCAGAACATTTCATGAATTTGTTTCACTATCAGTATAGTAATTGTGATGCTGAGCATCACTACTGTAATGAGTTTGATCCTCACTGTGTGCACCATTACTGTGGCCTTGTGTCAATCTAAGCTGTATATGCACTGTAAATACTGAAGTAGAATATACTTTATATTTACTAACTTTAGCTTAGTTCGTCACAAGGCCACAGTAGTGAGGCACCCAGTGAGGCACCCAGTGAGGATCGAATTCATTATAGTAGCAATGGTCAGCTCCACGAGCTTGTTAACCATTACTACACTGATTGTGAAACAAGAGATTTCATGAAATTCATGAAACAGGTGACGATGTCTAAGCAAAAAGAATTGGGATATGTCTTGATATATAAGTCTTGCAGCATCCTCCATATTCACCTGACATTTCTCCTACTCTCAGATTATAATCCTTTCAAGCATTTGGACTTCATATCCGTAATAAAAGGCTCAATTTTAAGGAGGTCATAATTCGTTCTTTCATTGAATTTCTGACCATTAAACCTAGAGAGTTTTATAGAGATTGCACTATTAATTATATTAATTATTTACGGTTGTAATTGTTTATATCACTCCTCTAAACGACTGTTTATATGTTACAACCTAATAACTGGGAAAATGATTAAAACATATATTGTCAACATTTACATGGCTCAGTCAATTACCCCAGACATGGAGGTGTATGTGGAACAGTTTAACAAGTTGGTTAATGACTGGTGCTAATATTGCCTTAGTAGTGACGCCCTGTAGCGTCTTTACTTTGTTGTCTATTGGTAATAAATAGTAAGGCTAAAAGGAAAGCCTCTCGCGATATCATAGAATGCTTAGGTACACATTTTTCCATGTCTAGCACGGAAAGGAGAACGCCCAATATGTTCCCGCTTAAATAGAAATAACAGAGATTCTACAGTTTCATGCGGAGATTTTCTCAAAGAAAGTAGAAGTAACTATTAACAAAGATCTACCAAAATCATTCAAGAAGATATTAAAACATATAGCGTACGAAACAATGCAAAATCAGAGTCGATATATAAGATACAGAACATCATCAATAGTATAAATATATATTAGACATTATATTGATCCGTAATTGTATAAACCACCAATTGGAAAAGTTTGGAAGATTCCACGTAATGTATGTGTTTTTCATATGTAAATAAAGGATTCAATGACGTTAACCTACAAGAGATGATTACAAATCAAGAAATAGTACAAGGTCTCCTTAATAAACTGAACATAAAAGAAGACACTGCATCCATAACATACAGACTAGGACCAACAAAACAGTAGAAGAGATAACTATTAATAATGACGATACAATACACATTCCAGATTGCGAATGTCAAACTTAGCATGTATGTGACAAAGACGTCGGACACATACAGGTAATCTAGAGATAGTTAACATTTCAAAACTAAGGAAACTCCTCACAAAAGGTCCAAACTATAGAGAACCAAAATGTATTAATTACGATAAATCTGAAAAAGAAATAAAAATGAATCACTAGATACTTTCATACTATGTGAAATACATACAACATAGCAGTGTCAATATTTACAAAATATAATAATTGAATCGGTGAATAGGAAAATACAAGATCCTAAAAAATTGAACACCCCCTAAAAACCAACCCAATACTTAGAAACGCCCAAATAATAGGATATCTCAAAGAACTTCAAATTAAATCCGTTGTAGTTACGATTGACAAAGCAACTAACAATATTAATCCATCCAAAGACTACTGTTAGAAGTAGGAATGATAGGGTCACCATCATCGACATACAAATTATCTAAAAATAATTCAGAAGAAATTATATTTAATAACATCGAATTATGTAAATAAATTTCTTTTTAAGTAGACGATACGTTAAAAGCACTACCAATTATGTATTGGATACCAAATATGCTAAAAACACCAACCGGAACTCGAGATATTATAGAGTCTAAAACATGTAGTACTCAACCTCTAAGTAGAGCAATTTCAAAATTTGTCAAACTAATATATAATCAGATACATTGATTCCATAGGAAAAGTAAATTATATAGTAACGTTAATTTATTCTAGGTAGCTAACAACTCCTTACCAGGCAACTCCTTACCAGGCAAAATCCCTTACTATATACGATATTAGTACCCTCTATAAAAAGACCTCATTATAAAATTGAACAATATACTAGATTTAGCATTTGCAGGGGGCCATACCAAATACACTAGCGTTACAAACTCTAACGCTTTCTGGTGCAAAACAGTAAACAGCAAACCATATGTAGTCATCTAATAAACGAAAGTTACTTCAAAATCGGTAACACATTACTCCTACAAACAACTGGTATCCCCATGGGCATCGATCCTGCAGCGTTTTGGGGTAACTTATACCTACACAGACATGCATACAAATTTATGTCGTCATGTTCCGTTGTTCTTCCACAATCCACCTTCACACATTTCTTCAGTTCACACTTAATTCCGTCTACGTTACTTCCTCTCTCTGGTCGTTTCTTCTTTGCTTCTCATCGTCACTGATCAATCTTCGGGCATACAAACACTACAGGAGCCAGGTAGCAGTGAGTCAGAACGACCAGCATTTATGGCAGTCCATTCTGCCTAATCTAAACTTTCACTTTCACTGGGTCCCTTTCTTTTGCTGGCGGGGGCAACACGTCACTAATTAAAAAGGATATAGGTAAAGCATACAAATTCCACGGTTGTAACCGCTCTATAAATGACTTATACGGTCTGAACGATACAGATGAATTCGGGAAAGCTCGCGCAAATTTAACAATTAGAATGATTAAACAAGGAAGATATAAATAAAGTATTTAGACAATTTAGTAAAGCTATGATATTCAAATAGTATAATATGGAGCAGGTGGAAATAAGAAATAAGATTCAACAACACATCAACCAACAGTTTGTAGTTTCACCTAAAATGTATTAACAAACCTATAGAATAGAATCCATAGTTAGAATGTGCCGGCACATATTTAACAAATGATTAGATTTTAAAAAAAATAGGGATGATGGGTTGGTATGTATGTATACATGTACATGGGGGGCACAGCGATATATATCCGTCGGTATGGATAGAACAGATAATATCTTTGGGCAAACTTATCAGCAGTGCGGGGGAAACAGACGAATTCCTGGGGGGGAAACACACTGATAGACTTTATACATCAGTAAGTACAGTGACCAGATCTTATATTACATTGTAAGCACATCTACATCAGATTTAAATTGAGATTAGATAGAGTAAGGTGGTATAAATTCCATGCCCACAGAGTGAATTGGCAGCGGGTTAGGTAGGCCTTTTCAGGAATATTTCGGTTGGAGACAATTTATTAGTTAGCCCATAAGATGTACAAGAACAGGCATGGCTGAGTGGCAAGGGTGACCCACTGGGAACCGTGCAAGCGACTGCATTTTGACCATACAGACCAATGGTATATGCACAGACCATAATCTGTCTTAGAAAACAAAACATACATTCCTTGGACTTTGAGATTGAAACGGATCACCCAATCCAGGCCAGAAGACCAGTTCTAGTTGTAGGGAACAAGAAGACTAAACGTGTCAGATAGTGGATTTCACTTTTTCGGCTGACCACAAACTGAAACTGAAAGAAACTGAAAAGCTAGATAAGTATCTTGACTTTGCCATAAAACTAAACAATGTTACGGACTATGCTAATTGTAAAGATCGTGGTCGAAGCGCAGCGAAATGTCCCTAATGACCTAGCCAAGGCGTTGGAGGAAATAAGAGTCCGGAGTAGAGCTAAGACTATATATACAACAGTACTACTGAAATCAGCTAATGAGGAGAGTCCTGGAGTATTGAGGAGACTTGCTGTCAATTGATCTCCAGTGAAAGTCACCAGTCACTACTGGAATGAAGAACCCAACCAGTAAAAATAATACTAATATATTCCTATTCCTATTCTTGTTCTTGTTCTTGTTCTTGTTCTTGTTCTTCTTGTTGCTCCCCTTCTTCTTCTTCTTCTTCTTCTTCTTCTTCTTCTTCTTCTTCTTCTTCTTCTCGTTCTCTTTCTCCTCTGCCTTGTTCTACTTCTCCTTCTCCTTGTTCGCGTTCTTCTTCTCGCTCGCCGCGTTCTTCTTCTCGCTCGCCGCGTTCTCCTCCTCCTTGTTATCATTGTTCTCCTTCTCATTATTATTATTATTATTGAACGTTGTGTCCAGAAGAGTGTGACTCACAAACGATATCGATATTTCGGTGCCAAACATCTACGGATATCGATCATCCGTGACAGCTCGGAAAACCATGACCTGACATTGAATGATTGATACATCCCATGACATACGACTCCATCTCGGGTTAGAGAGCTCTTAGAGGAGAAAAGTGATTATTGAAAATCGATTGAAAGCCGACTACGTACAAGCAAAAAAACATAAAAGAATTAGGCGATTTGGAACACGTGACAACTGACAACAAATGGCCGCCAAGAGAATTTCGTTTCATTTATCTCCAGTCCCTGTCAAAAGTTTGCTTTCATAGAATTGGTTGGAAGTGAGTGATTTGCTTAGTTTGGCACACGGCCACATGTCTTTTGAGTACTTGATATCATCTATCAGAGTAGTAATCAGATTCGACGCTGCATAACTTCGCTGTTCAGACGAGAACCGATATTTTAACTGTAAGACTGAACTTATACAAAATGTCCCCATGGATAGCAAGTAAACGATCCGAACTCGCGAAAGAGTTTCAACTCTGCTTGTATGCCATAAATCGTTCACCTGGCCAAATCATTTTCGAAAAACGTATGAATTAAAATCTTCTTTCAATAGCGAAATCAAAGTAACAAATGTAAGTTTAAATAAATAAAAAGAAAACGAGGCCGATACAGAGAATTTCAGTTTTGTTATAAACCAGTACAAAACACGGCCATCAACTTCCGAAGAAGCCCAATCTCAGACCTTGCAAAATAAAAGTGGATGAAATATGTGTCTAAAACTTTTATAATGAAATTATCTTACTGAATTCTAAACATTTTGAAAAATAAGAATTACTGCATTCTCCGGCGTTGAAAAGCTCCAGTGTCGAAGACACAGTTCGGTTATTGTGCTCAAATTTAAAGATTAAAACGGGTCTGGTTAGTCACTCAATAGAAACCGTCACGTGACCAACGTCTTTTGGCAGCATGGTGTGATCAATAAAAGAAATTGAAAAAAAAGGTGCGATCAATGAATAAGTTACTTCCCTCGCCTTTCGTTAAACAGTGATCACTAAAGAAATGTCTGAATTTTCAAAAAAAGCAACCGTGAATGCTGCCTGACACAAACTAAGGGACCAATTTAGCATAAACTTACATTGCAAATTGACCCCCCCCCCACTAAAACCGTATTTGGGGGTGCGGTTTAAAAAAATAAATAAACCGTTTTTTTCTAGACATAATAAGGAGTAAATGTTTAAATCTTCAGCCCTCTAGCTCCATTGATGCGACTAGACCATCTTTAAAAAGTGTTGCTGACAGTTTTACTTCACGGTTTATATTAGTACTAATTTTAGTTGACTTAGAGATCGATCTAAATCTCCTTTCTTAATTTCTCATTTAACATACCTCTCGTCTCGTTTCCGAATAAAAAACAACGTTTTCGACAACCGATGAAAATGGATATTTTAATGTCACTCCTGTAATTAACTGTCTTTGAAGTAACTGACACTACTGTCCGCAAGGTAGAAAATATATTAGAATAGTAAAGTGAAGTGCTTCATTGTCTTTGCCAGCTTAACAAGATGTGAAACTACACGAATTACCAATGAATTATGTAATTAGGACATGAAATAGGCAAGTCATTGACTGCATAACGAGGTTAATAAGCTATATAAATAAAATTATAATGCCTGACAGACAATAATTATAATCATGAACTGTCTGTGGACCTTTTCAATTACGAGAGCAGAATGTACGCTGTCACGTCAAATAAAATATACTGAGCCTTGGGAGAAGACGAAATTAAATAGTAAAAATAAATAAATGAATGTGAGCTTTTACTGAAACACTAGCACAGATACTCGGCAGATCTTATGAACATTATCCAGCCTCGTAGCTGAAATCGTTGAGTATTTCACACTGGTGGAAGCCAGCATTTCAAATGCTGATTTTCAAAGCAAACAAAGAGGCCCCTATCATGGAAGATCAATACAACAGAATGTTCCAATCTCTATTTCCACCATTTGATCTTGATGTATGCTACCTCTGAATTTTTATAATTTGCTTATCATCATCATCATCATCATCATCAGCCGTTATATGTCCACTGCTGGACAAAGACCTTTCCCATTTCCTTCCATGACAACCTATCTTGTGCTAGTCTCTACCAAGTCTTACCGGCAAACAGAAATATATGTATATATTGTGAGTGTGAAGATATTGTTATTTTACAAATACATACGTACACATAAGCCCCTAGACAGACAGATAGTCAGATAGATAGATGAGAGAGAGAGAGAGAGAGAGAGAGAGAGAGAGAGAGAGAGAGAGAGGGGTGGGGTATAGATACAGATATTTACTAAGCTTAGTCTAATCCGACACAAAACCAAATGGACGGAATGGGAAAATTGTATAGCGCCAATATTTCAAATGACATTCTGACTTTTAAACTGAGATCTAACAAATGCACACGCAGGCACACGTCCGTATATACATATAACCAAACGCGCACACCCACATATTAAGACACGCATATGGAGTCACACACAGAGGCATGTATATCGCGTGTATTGCTCTAATAAATAAGCCAGCAACGCATAAAAGTTATCATTATACGTTATTAAATTCAGCTTTTGAAACTATATTTATTCAAGTTGTTTCATTTTAATCTTGGATTTGATCTTAATCGCTTGTGGAACTATTCATCCCGCAGTATGCTTGATAAACAAAATATGCCAAGTGATCGGTTGCTATGTTCCCGAAAGATTGGCCATTAATACTGGCTTAATAGGACAACAGTATGTTGCTTCGAAGAGATGGGGAGATTTGAATCTGCATTTGTTTATTCTACTCGAGCCTGGCCATATTGGTATTTGTCTATGAACAACATAAACGCTATGTTTGTATGAAGCGGATCCTTTCACAAGGTGAGTTTACATTTCAGTGATTTATGACCTCGGTTCGGTTTTTACTAGGATCAATCCCCCCTCCCGCCGCCGCTATGCATTGCTTCTTAGTTTTCACATTGCGCATGTAGTGGCGCCAGTTTATAGCACAGAGACACGCCATATTATCTTTTATAGTTTTGCAGTATTCGCAATAAATTTTCTTACGGCCAAATCACCGAAGTTAAGCAACATCAAGCCTGATAACTACTTAAATGGATGATCGCTTGGGAATACCAGCTGCCGTAAGCGTGTGAAGTGAGTGGCGCCACTTCAGGTGCTTTTCGCTTCTAAGTCTATTTCACATAGAGCAACCTGAAACAAGAGTAACGTAATATGGGAAACCCGGACAGAGACTGCTGGTGCCGTAGCCTGCATAAGGACACTAGCTAGCTATTAGAAAAACAAAACACTTATTGTTTATGTACATTTAAAGTCCCCAAAAAGACTATAAAGATAGAAGGTGAAATTCTAGAAGAGGTTGATGAATACATTTACCTAGGGCAGGTAATAAAGCTAGAGAAAGGCCATAACTGCGAAATAAAACGACGCATAACGATAGGTTGGAAAGCAGTTGGTATGAATAGAGACATTCTGAAGAGCACCTTGCCAATGTGCCTAAAGCGTAAAGTATACAACGGCTGCATAATACCATCCATGGCTTATGGATGCGAAACATGGAAATTAACCGAACGAGCTGAAAATCAACTCAGAATAGCACAGAGAGCCATGGAAAGAGCAATTCTAGGGATAACGCTGAGATAGAAAAAGATCAACATGGATCATAAAGAGGACTAGAGTGGAGGATATTATACAACTAATTAAGCAGCAAAAATGGAGATGGACTGGCCACCTAGCAAGAAAAGATGACAATAGATGGGGGAAAGGACTAACCGATTGGTGCTCATGCGACAGTAAACGAAATAGGAAAAGACCAAACACAAGATGGAGGGACGAGATAGAAACGTTTGCCGGTAAGACTTGGAAGAGTTTAGCACAATTTAGGTCGTCATTGAATGTGATGGGAAAGGCCTATGTGCAGCAGTGGACTTATAATGGCTGATGATGATGACGATGAATGTTTCGATTTTGCAGTTTAAGCAATATTGTACCTGGCATCTAACAATTGAGAATTCGGAAAGCCATGAATGTAAAAATGAAAAACAAAATTATGCTTTTAAAGGTGGATATTTCCAAATTTCAAGAATATTACTGATGCCATTAATAAAGGTGTACAGCGTAAGGGGAAAAGTGCATGCATAGTTAAATGTTCCCCATGTGAATGTAGGTATCCATATGTTATAGGGGGATCTCATTTGCTATTGCTAAGATTATTGACGATTGTGTGTAGTTCATTGTGTATCAATTTGTAGGTAGCAGGAACAGTTTAATCGCACCCCCCCCCGCCGCCAAAAAAAAACATTCAAAGAAGTCCTATTTGTAGAAGACTACGACCTTGAGAATAATATCTGCCGATCGAAAAAGATTTCGATGTTCAAGTTTTGGTACTGGTTTCCAAACTTGCAAAGAAGTGACTCACAGAACTTCACTTTATATATTAAATCAAATTATCTCATGACCACGTTCGAGTAAAATGCGAAATCCTTCATAGCATTTTCTGGGACAATGGGGGTTACTTGGCGTTGGCCCTCTCCGCTCAAAGTACATGCGACCGGTTGGACTAGGTTACATGGTACTTGCAGCTGAGGGTAATCTATGACCTGTCCTATTGCGAGAGGTGGATTACTGTCTTTCCCAATGGCATTAATACCAAGTGAGCACACACTACCGGAATTTGAATTTGGTTTCGCGATTCAATGTTTTATGCTGCTAAACATTGAGTCAACTCTGTATCTCCATGACATACAGACAATCCTCGCTTTACGCGATTCTTTTGTTTTAATTTTTACTTGCGTAAGTCGAATTTGCGTTAACCCATGAATAAAAGCAATGGAAATAATTACAATAAATCCGCGTTCTTTCAGATTGCGGTAACTGAAATATTACACACATTCAACAGCAAATGGAATCAGTTTTCCTGAGCATGGTCACTGAAATTCCCGTTGATCCAAGTAGCGTATAGCAAGGTTTGCCTAATAAGTAACCATTATTTTAACAAATTATAGATTCCGTAGATTTTAACTACTAGATCGAAATCAAAACGAGAAATATCTATACTATAATTGTGATTGTCATGACATACGGCCATTATGCTCTGATTGGTCCAAAGCTAACCAATTCTGAAAGAGAATATTGGAACGCGGACATTTGAATAACGCAGACCTGGTATCAAGACTGTGAAACGGATTTTCTCTGTTTGTCTCTTTGTTACATTAATGAAATTGCAAGTTTGTAAAACATCTGTGTTGAGGTTCGGTTTAGTAAACCAGAAAATATGCTACTTTTTTTTACCATAAATTAAATCATTTAAAAATTACTTATTTTATTAAACATATTATTGTATTACTATAAATCATATAAATTCAAATATTAATTGTTTTATTTAAAAATATTACTCATTTTATTGTTATAAATTACATACATTAAAATATTGCTTATTTTATATTTTCCCTATTTTATTCAGAAAAGAAAGAGGAGAGAAAAGGAGTTAGGTAGTTCACTGAAGGGGTAAGAAGAGAGAAGGGGATAAATGAAAATTAGGTAGCTTAATAAGAGGGTAGGAAGGGGATGAGGGGAAAGGTTGAGTAGTTTAGCGATGGAGTAGGACGAGAGAGACGGGAGAAAAGAAAGTTAGGTAGTTTAGTAAAAGGGTAGGAAGGAAAGGACAGAAAAGAAATGTAGGTAGTTTACTGAAGGAGGAAGAAAAATGTCGCATATGAATGTTTGTATAACATTTAGATAAAATGATGGACCGGCAACGAAAATTGGAAGGGATAAGGGAGAGGATGAGGAGATATAGACATAGGGTGAGAGAACAGTGGAGAGATGAGATAATGGATAATATTAGTTGTTAACACCTGTGGAATTTCCACAGCTAGTAATAATTAGCGGAATGATTACACAACTAGTAATAATTAGCGGAATGATTACACAACTGCTGTTTGTCATATAATATAAACATGTTTTTAAATTTGTTTTCACCCTGGGAATGCTCGATGGTGCCTAATTTGTAATAATGATCTTTTGAACATCCATAACACTTACATACTCAATAATCATTAATTGTGTAATTGAATAATAAGTCAGACTACTTTTAAAAAAAACTTTATTTAGGTGAATGG
>VCCN01001361.1:2975981-2988793 GCA_006491835.1 Architeuthis dux | reverse complement strand
ATGATGATGATGATGATGATGATGATGATGATATAAATGTTAAACGAGTAGTCTCAGAGACGCATTCTGCCAGCAGCTGGTAGAATATCCAACTTTTGCACCCAGTGCACTACAGTGAACATTTTGCAATAAAAACAGGAAATGTCTGCACACTCGAGACAAGATTTATGGGTAGCAGGAAAAAAATGATCATGAAGTCAATTATAGATGTTCCGATATTTACAAAATTTCCCCGAAGAAATACGAGGAGACAAAAAACAACCTCGCATTAAACGGTGAGAACGTAAATCTGTCTGGCAATAACACTGACTTTCCGAGGTAAATTGTACGCAAACAATACACAAGTATAAACGTTAAGATACATAGAGAAAGGCGCATAGAATAACTGTTTTCACTCTCACAGAATAATAATAATCTGTGTATGTACTACGTATAAATATAGGCCTATCTTCAAATGTTTTCTGAGAAGATTTCATTTAAAATCGTATTCTAAGTGTAGTTTATTTTGGCACAAGTCAATAAGAGTGGGGCACTTTGTGAGTATCGAACTCACTACAGTAGTAATGGTCTGCAAGACGATCTTTCTAACCACTATACCACGGCGAGGCACCCGTATAGGTATGTGTGGGGAACTTAGTGAATATTGAATTCAATACAGTAATAATGATCTGCTAGAATAGCTCTCTAACATGCAGCGCATAACACATGGTCAAAGATGTAGTGCACCCAGTGAGCTGTGAGCTCAATACAGTAGTATTGGTTTGGGTGACTAGCTTTCTGACCACAGCGCAGCGCCCTATAGACATATATTAATCTTAGTTTAGTTCTGACACAATGCCAAAAATGTAGGGCATAAAATGATACTTGAACTCCCAACAATAGTGATAGTCTACGACTAGCTTTCTAATCACTGATTTACATGGAGCTGTCTACATAGGTATTTACTAAATTTACCTAAGCCTGGTACAAGCCCACTATTGTGAAGCACCCAGTGGGCATCGAACTCACTACAATAGTAATGGTCTGCAAGACTAGCTTGCTAATAACTAATCAACCATGAGGTGCCAATATATTATATCAGTACGACAGGAGTTTTATCTAAATGTCTTAATTGATATCCGGTCAATTTGTCGTGCGTCAATTAGTCATGATGACAGTATGCCGATAGGACATTTCGTAACCAAATCCAAGAACTGTTCAAAATCATAAAACTGAAGTTTGATACATTAAATATCGCAGTATAACAATTTAAGATTTATGCTTTTGAGAAAAAAACTTATTGTTCAGAATCATATTTATCTATCGCATTTTTTAAACTGGTTCATAACTTTTCACACTGGTTCATAACTTTTTACACTGGTTCATAACTTTTTACACTGGTACATACCTTTTTTCCCTTTTAGATGCTTTCTGCTCTCTGAATAAATGTTTGAAATTTTAACTTTTGCAACACTTTCTTCATTGAGTAATACATCAATTAAGTTTCAAATTTTAGGATGACTATTTCTCACTGGACTATTCAGCAAACTGTGGAACGCTTCTAAACTATTTATAGTACGCGAAGTCCCTGTCATACATTTTTCATAAACATTTCAGGTAGTTATTGGTCATTGAATTTCAAGTAGCCGTCTCTTTTGTTCATTGGTGGGATTCTTCAATAAATATAAAGTAGAGGGACTACATTGAAGTATACTAAATTGCTATAAGATCATTTGTCCAATGAGTACTCTTCAAACCAACAAATGTAAACAAATTATAGGAGATACCGTAGACGAAATGTCCGGTCGACTAATTTACCTCACGACCTATTGACCGGCAACCAATTGACCGGAGACAAATTTACCGACGATGACTTATCCTAGCACCGTCTTTATCCTACCTTATTCCCACCATCTGTGTGTGTGTGTGTGTGTGTGTGTGTCTCTCTCTCTCTCTCTCGCGCTCTCTCTCTCTCTCTCTCTCTCGCTCTCTCTCTCTCTCTCTCTCTCTCTCTCTCTCTGATAATTTTGAATTAGTTTTATGTATGTAATTTTTTATTGTGTTATTCGCTGAAAATGTCATGCATCTGTTACTCATTCTCAAGTTGTTTTCTATTCACACGGTGTCAAAATAATTAGTAAAACGCTGAAAGGTATAAAATATAATAACTGGAGTGAAATGCAACCGGATTATATATTTAACAAGTATTCATACCAGAAAAAAACTGGGCCCAATTCAGTCTTAATTATTTTGATAAATCTGTCAGCATACTGAAGCTAACACCAGCAATGCAACCACTGTTCCCATAATCTTTTATCTGCTATCAAGCGATATTTATGTACTCATCACACTGGTTAATTCTAATTTGTTACGATCCCCACTGGGGCTTCATCCATCTGTTATGTTATGATGCTATTTTTATCCAATAAATATATGTGGCTACTATGTAAATAATGGTCAGCTTCGTGATTGAGATATGTTATAAATTTCCCACGGGGGCCATTAATCGGTGTTTGAAGCAAGCTTGAATGTTGATTATATAGGCAGGCAGACCCTCCTCATTTGGAAGATTGCCATAGCACAATCTGCTTATCCTCATTTCTATCCTTTGGTCTTTTACTAAGCTAAGCGTATGTAAATATTCATAATACTACGACATAGTATTTAAATTTCAAATCTGCTGTTAATTGATATTTAGGCTAATTCGAGTGAGCGCGGTCTCAACTAACGCTACATTTTATCGATACTTCCTCTAATGGTATTCTCATATAACAGCCTTGGTCGTTACTGAGATAGTTGTGTATTTTCTACGGGTCAGTGTTCGATCCCGGATAAAATCAATATTTCTAATACTGACTTCCAAGGCAGGCTTGTAGGTAGCCAGGTACCATCCACTTAGGAGATCGGGATCTTTAAGAATGAATGTTAAATTAGTAGATGTGTACATTGGAATAACGCGGTTGAAGCTCTTGAGTTTCTGCTTGTGGGTTTCGTTTTACGTGGATGGGTTCCTCAAACAGTATTTTTTTTTTCTGGAAGCATATCAAATTTTCAGTAATTTCATTTTCGTAAATCACAGGTAATTCATTGGCTTCTAGGGAAAAGCGTGAAGAAAATGAACTCAGATGAAATCATGAAATGAAATCAGAACTTCATTCCATGAACCAATTCTCGCTTTGTAGGAAACCGTCAACCAAAATTGTCACCCAAATTGTTAACATAGGTTTCTTCAGTTTTTAAGTTGGTCTGACTGGCTGTCTGTCTGGCTGGCTATGTATGTATCGCGTGTACGGGCCGCACCAATGGAGCTAGATGGCTGAAAATCTAAACAGTTACTCCATACTATGTCTAGAAAGAACCTTTGTTTTGTTTTTGAAAATTCCTTCCAAAAATAGATTTTTAGTGGGGTTTCAATTTACAATGTAAGTTTATGCTAAATTGGTCCCTTACTTTGTGTCCGTCAGCATTCACGTTTGTTTTTTTTGTTGAAAATTCGAACTTTTTTTAATGATCACAGCCCAACAAAAAGCGAGAGAAGTAACTTATACATTGTTCACCCCTTTTTCCAATGTTTTAATTGATCACCCACCCCCAAAACGGCGTGCTGCCAAAAGATGTTGATCACGTGACGGTTTCTAATGAGTGACTAACCAGACCTGTCGAAATTGGTGTTTTTGCGAGGAAGCGAAGCCTCAAACATCAAAGAATGTAATTACATAACATATTCAGGCCAATGTCGCTGTTGCTTCTATCATAACGTTTCGGCCAGTATGTTGTCCGACCATGTAAGTGTTGTCTGAAATTAAGTATTGTCTTTATTACTTGAATTATTCAAACTACTATCCTCAACTTCTTTATTTCGATCACAGCGTTTCGACCGTTGCGCTCTTGGATCTCACACGTATTTCAAGAGATTCTGAAATGAAGTACTGTCATTATTCTGTGGAGTATGCAAACTGATATCTTCATATTTCTATTTTGGTCACTACATATCTGCCAGTGCTCTGTCCGGCTTACTTCATGTACAGTATCGCCTATAAATGAGTACAACCCTATGATTTGATTTTATAGAAAGTTAATTTTCTTCTAGATCAAACGTAGAAGGATTTTATTATTTCTAATGGAACATTACACACTCAAAACAGATATTAGCAGGTATTATTTATTATCTGCAGGATTGAAATGCTGTTGCCAAAAACATTTCAATCTTTCAATGCTCTTTGGTCATACATAATATCTGATAATATCCGTTTTAATTGTGTAATGTTTACTAGAAATAATAAAATGTTTCGTTTAGAAGAAAATTAGCTTTCTATAAAAAAGGAAATGTGGGTATACTCATTTATGGGCGATGCTGTATATGTTACATATAGTAATCATCTAAGAGCATCGAAAATAATATCATTTCTCGGCAACATTATTCTGCTTAATTTCACTATCATCCACTTAGATCACTTCAAACATCAGAGCGACAAACATTCTTGCTGCACTTGCAGTAATCGTCTAAGAGCTTCGAAAATAATATCATTTCTCGCCAACATTATTCTGCTTAATTTCACCTTCATTCCACTTATATCACTTCAAGCATCAGAGTGTCAAACATTCATGCTGCACTTGCAAAAGTGAACGTGATAAATCCACTTGAAGTTTACTCACTGCGACAAAAATGAGAACGCGAATCGCAGAAATTCACGAGATGTTGACAATACTTCATGTCAGAAGTCTAAACAAACACTTATAAAGAAAATACTAGAAAGCAATCAGAGAGGGCTTACCTCTGACAACGCTATACACTAACTAAAAACCGAATGAAAACCAGTTCATATATAGCTATGATACAGGGGAGGTAACAGTAAGTTTTGATTTTCCATATTTCGGACTATTGTCTCAATATATGAAAGAAAATCTCGAAATCGAAATAAATCGTGGAACTGCCCCAAAATGTAATCAATCCCTCATTAGCCGCTCTTCCCCAAATTGTCATTGAAATTCATTGAGAACTTTTGGAGATATTGTGTGGACAGACAGACAAAAATAAGTGAATATATATAGCTCTGCCAGTGAATTTCGCACGGGTAAAAATATGCATAGTAACTTATTGTATGTACTTTCCTATCTTCTAATTTCTATACACAAGCAACTACACGCAATAGTCAACACCTATATGTATCTAAATAATTTTTCTTTGACCGAAACAGAGAGCATACCTAAACGTGGATATTATAAATGCATTCATTTCCAGAAGTAAATCTATACATGTGCGCCATATTGTATCTCTGTACACTTTTCTAAACTGAGAGTGTATATAATGCAGTGTCTCTGTGCAAGCCTATATGATATGCATTATGCACAGACATATCCTGATATCTGAGTGCTTGTTTGAATGAATCCTTGAGTGTCTAAGTTCGTTTTATTTTCATAATCGTAGATTATATTAAGTGCACTTTATAACCCTATAAGTACTAGACACCACAGCCATCTTCTGTCGTCCTGAATCATTGCCCTTCGTAATATGTGACTCTCAATTAGCTTTCTTATTTTGTTTATTACATCTAATACTTGCACACGTCTACATCACCAAGCTTCAGACTCCAAATAAATATGAATCATATACAACTTTGCTCAGTGGTGTGAGAAAAAATCGATTGTGCAAAACTGTTGTTGGGAGGGTGTGGTTTGCTGGGAAGGAAGTTTTCCTTAGACGCATTAGAAAAGGAAACGTCACAAAAGTTTTTCACAGATTGTTAAGATACCTGCAAATCGCTACAAGCAAATCTCCCTATCAACATATAAGACTTTTAAGTTCATAAAAGAACAAACACTGCTGTAAACATTGATGCTGGTAGTTTTAAGATCCTTACAAAGTTATTAGTTGACATCAGTGATATCAGGATGTGCCTCGTGGCGTAACGTTTATCAGCGTGAAAAACGGACTCGGCTGTGTACTATTTACCTTGTACAAATGGCCTTCGGCATAGCATAAAATCACTATCGCCGGATATTTTGAAAATAATGTCTAGTCAGCGCCATAGATAAGCAGACAAGCAAATCACGCTGCCATAACGGCTTTCCTATGTAGGATAATGCCGGTATTACTTCTCGTCGATGTGAGAGAGAGACGTCTCGTCGTTGGGGAGCGAACATTCTGTGGAGGGAAATAATCACGGAGAAAAGGCTCGACCCACGTGGCGGGGGTTGAAAGATGACAAAATTCAGTATGTTCAATTGAAAATCTGGGTTCGCTTTATACCCGTCGAGAGCTTCGATTCCGGGTCGGTTCGCGGATTACTTTGAGGCATCGAATTCTGCTTCAGTTAAAATTCTAAACGAGTGGTCACTTTTCTGAATCACTACCAGTGATAGTAGTAATTCAAAAATCAAGGCTTCTTCCTCCTCTCTTCCTCCTCACCCCTAACGGGCAGGGGAGCCAGTCCCTCTCCTGGGATTCGGATGCTAACTAACTCTAAACTGCCGGCGATTTTTAAAAACCCCGGCCCTCCTTAAACCACTCTGGTTGGTTGAACGCATTTTCTTTGGTTCCGACCTCGTCGGCCGCTTGACCCACTTTCCAGCCCCGGTAACACGATATGGCCCTTTGGTCACGTACGCCCCAAAACATGCGAACACACGAACACATACAACCAGAGTGTATTTCATTACACCTACCCAGTCAGTGTGTAGGTTGAACATCGTTCTGATGATATCTGTGATTGTGCGTAGATTTGCATAGCAATCCGTGTGTGAATGACTTTCAAAGTGGGGAGGTTGTTGCACAGGGGTGATCCTGCTCTCCAATGTCGTTTCCCAGTGGTACGATGACACGTCACAAATGGCGGCCTCTTTGGCTGCAGGGGTTGCAGAAAGGAGGTAGAGTTTACCACTAGTCTGTCTTAGGGGCTACACTCATACTTTTTTTTGTCAGAGTAACCCTCCTTTATTTGGACTGCCTTACAGAGCTAAAAGCTGGGGGCGGTGGATTCATACATTTCCCAAGGATATTAATACGTAAGCACCCTCAGTCGAAAATCGAACTCGATTCACCAATTTCATTTTCCGTGCTGCCACCCCGTTACGCCACCCCGCACCTCCAGGCTGTAGTAGCAACATAGGCTGTTGTCTCTATTGTCAACCATGACAGAGACCAATCAGTAATCACACTAGGCATAATAGAAATGGTGTCAGCTTATTAAATAATTCCGGCACACAATTCCTACTTGATAATTATAAAGACAATTATTAATTAATTAATAATTGTTTTTATAATTTTCATATTCTGTCGGATATCAAATTATTCATTCCTTGATTTTATACGAATATGTTATCTGCTGGATTAAGTCTGTTAACGTTGTTCGCTAGAGAAAACAATATTTGAATGTGTTGTTTTTACGGCAGTACTTTTTATATCTGCCGCTGCCTGGCACTTCCTGCCATTGCCTGACACACGTTAACGAAATATTTCGATCAAAAAATCCATACCTGACACTTTCTGACACATGTTACCGAAATATTTCGATCAAAAAATCTATACCTATCTCTTTCCTGACACACGTTACCGAAATATTTCGATCAAAAAATCTATACCTATCTGTTTCCTGACACACGTTAACGAAATATTTCCGTCAAAAAACCTATACCTGACACTTTCCTGACTTTCGATTAAAATCTATACCGTTACCCAACAGCAACGTGTCCGAGGCTTACATTCACGTAAACGTCAATTGTTTCTATTATATTTTCAGACTTAAAACCGCAGGGTTGTCTAGTACATGAATATTACTTCTAAAATTCTGAAATTAATATGTGAATAAAATATGATCATATTATCATTAGACGCTCTAATGATAATAACAATTAGTCCGTGTCATACATGAGTAACTTATGAGTTTGGACTTATAGTACAGAATAAACATATATTCATACTCACTGTTGAAATAAAGTAGTGCTCCCAACTAGGCTTTCATCAAATGATGATCCCAGGTCCAGGCATTGTTTCAGAGATGAAACACCATTACTAATAAACCAGGGTGTTCCAGCAATATCACCATACTACCAGACTATGTTGAAAAGCACAATCCTGTGGCTTAATATATGCTTACCACACTTAACTGGATGCAATCTCTGCCGGGTTCTGGCCTGTAATATATTTATTTTCATATGAGTTATTCATTCCTAGTAATCTTAAACATTTCGAGGGAGAAATGTCTAAAACAGGAAATATATAACACCACCGGTTGTTTCATTAACGCCTACATTTCAGATCTTCGTATTATTCGACTGTTGCACATAGTTCCCTTGAATATTGTCTTCGAAAGGACTGTTAATTCTACAACGTGCACTATTTGTTAGTTCTGTCATTTCATTAAGTAACTAAATACGGATTAAAAGCTTATGTCTTATTCTTGAAGAAATAGCTCCATCTTAGAAAGACATGTGCTTCTTCATATGCAATACTGAATTATTCTTGAAAAAAACACAAATGGACGTTTACAAGGGATTTGGGGGAGATTAAAGATATGTTTTACCCAAATTAGGAGGATTAACTTTTACATGAGATCGACTTTCAGAAGTGTATACATGATATACATGAAATTCCTCCAATCCCCAAAAAGAAACAACGAAAACGCAAAGGAAAAAACGTATAACAATGTCAAAGAAAATGGCATACACAATTTGCTTCGAGGAATTTCATAAAAAACTGAACATGTTAAATCAAATCCATTACACTACCACAGACACACACAATTATACAGATTTAATAATTCACATATATGCATCGAACAAGGTACAAGTTTCTTCCATTTCTCTGTGAAATTCCAACCATTTTCAACTCATGAATATATACTAATGTCAGCTAAAATCAAATAAAATATTGCTTAAATATATTTCTAATATGGGGATGATCGAAATATCGTCACTTACTTTTAGTAAAACACCTAGTACATGTATTTACTCAAGTAAACAATGGACATATTTGTAGCTGCTCTTTAGGAAGGTGTGTGGATAGCTAGGATTTGCTTTCAAGCCAATATATCATTCCACGCCAATGTTAAACAGTCGAATCTTCTTCACACTCACGACGAAATAGGCCACGATTTTAAACCGAAATAAAAATATAAAAATGAGGTTGAAGTGTTTAAGTTACCAACCCTTCAAAAAACTGCACACATGCAGTATTTTAACACAGATTTTACAGAAAGGAGACCATGCATAAAAGACAGTCTCAGAGGCGCTTAAGCAAGTGTCTTTCAAAAGAATTTTGAATGATAGCTCGACAAAGATGAGAGTCACTTGACCGAGTTTTATTCAAAACTTACACTCGTAATTCATTTGGAATATTCTTTTAGTATGCGCCATCTTTCATTGAAATAAAAGGCCACATTGGCTTGTACTGCAAAAATCGATTCAACCTTCAACTGAAACTGAAACTAATAAAACGGAACGCAAATATTCCTTGACAAGTCAAAGATTTCAGGAATAGAAATAGTCTCGATTTCTTTTATCGCGTCACGGCCATTATTCAACTGTTATTTCAAATAAATTCAACATCGAGTCTTTTGGGCAAGCGATAATAACAAGCAATATTTCCACACAAACATTTCATATTGCTTGTTTCTATAACCTTCTAATCCTAATCTCGGAAGGTCTTGGTATCAGTCTTTCCAGGGCGCAGGTCTGGGTAGGGTTGTATAAAACACAGGTGATTGCCCATGCAGCAGGTCTTCCCCCTCCAAACAACTATGTTGTCAAAGGGAAGGACATTAGTATCGTCGCAGGAGTTGTCTGAACGAAGCTAAAGACGACGTTGGACTGTCTTAGGGATTTCAGCGCCTGGTTTTGAATTCAGAATTGTCCTTCTCCTAGACTGGTTGTCTCTCAAGGCTGGACACCCCGGTCTAACCTGCTGTTTTATCCATAGCTGGTAGGGGGATAATAGATAGATTAATACCTTTCTCAAGAGCATTAGTGCGAAGTGAACGTAAACAGCATCGGTTAGACTAGCGTTTGATCTCGGCTCGCCGATTCTAGTTAACCGTTATGCCACTCGCACCACCACTGGAACAGATGTACAAATGTTCAAATCTTACTCGCACCACACCAACATTCTATATATTCTATAAAGCAAATGTTGTGCTTATTCAACTACTTCTGAGCAGTACCTTTTATATAAACGATAATTTATTGATATAGAACCACACAAAATGACATGACAAATGCATGCCTTACCCTGTTGATTGCAATAAAACCTGGTTAACAATGTGTTCCTGTTTTTATCTCTGGTAAAATATAAGTAACTAAACCATCATCCAAACCTTGCAGTCTATTTTCAGTTCAATACATTATGCATAAGTAAATATATATGTTTCGAGATAACGTTACAAGGCTGGGAATTATACATACGACAACACGACTCAATGTGTCCAATCCTGTCTAACTGAAAGCCATATCATATGACGCACTCTCCAAAGATTATGCCTATTTTGTCAAAGGATTTATAGAGAGAATTATTAATGATAACGTCACAGCATATGTCAAAGGTCATCTTACTTGGTGTCAATTACTGGAAAGTCAGATCAGGTCCTATCAAAGAATGTCTCATTCCTATTCATTATTAATGGTAGCATCAGATGATGGAATGATAATTTCGATAAGATAAGAAATGCTTATTGCTAGACATTGTATAACTGAAACTGTCCACGTCCTCATGATGCGTTAGCTGAGAATCATTTTCGACCTTGAGATGCCGATTATGTTTATATAAAGGCCGGAGGCTGGGAGAGCAGAGTTCAGAATTAATAGATGATATTTAATATGTTTAGAAAGTTACTTTTGTGGACGAGAAGTCTGGCACTTTCGTAGTTTGACTGATCGTGACTTATATATATATAATATAGGATAAGAGTAGCAGAGGCGAAGAAAGCGTAGGGTATGAGAGATGAAAGTATGTAAAAAAAGCAATAACAGGCAGAAGAATTATATTGACGATGACACGATAGAGAGATACATAAGAGAGGGCAATCATAAGACAATAGAAGACTCTTGAGCACACATCAACTACAAAGGAAGGAAGATGGATAAGTAAAACAAAAGAGAAAGAATGAAAGATAGAATAGAAGAAAGAAGGCGATCAGATGGGAGGAATGACAATAGCACAGTAAGAAAGAGAGAGTGAATGGAACAAAGAAAAAGATTTGATACGGAGAAAGAAAATCTCACAGGGAGAAAGAGAGATCTGATTGGAATAAAGAAAAGCTCAAGGAAAGAAAATATGACAGAGAAAAGAGATGTAACGGGAAGAAAGAAACAAAAAAAAGAGAACCCATGGGAAGAAATGTAATCTCATAGAAAGAAAGAAAGAAAGAAAGAAAGAAAGAGGAGGAAAGAAAATCTCAAAGAAAGAAAACGAAAGGAAGAAAATGTAATAACAATATTCGAAAGAGGGTAGACAAAAACATACAAATGAAGAAACATTCAGAAAAATGGTTTGAAACGGGAAGGATTCACAAATGAATCAGCATTATGCAAAAAGTCTGAATATAACAATTCTTTTGATTTTATAGATTTTAATTTCAAAATTGGTATAGATTCAACATTAGAGTTACATGGTTTACAATATATGAATACAGTTTTAATTACATAAGTAAAGTTGTATCATATTGATTATACTACACTGTGTATTGTTTAATCATTTTCAAAACCTGATAAGTATATCTTTACTAAAAGTGAGGATATAATGCTCCCTCGCTTACAGAATGAATGTAAACAAGAATTATTTTTATTTCTTCATATTCTATCGTTTAGCGAAAATATATTCAAAAAATCTTCATCCATTCCCGAGATACACTAAAAATAAGGTAATCCTTGCCGGTACGATTGTAAAATAACGTTGTTTCTATGCTGCTTAGCTACCGTATAAACAAGGATTAGCTAAAATGTCTTGCTTCAGACAAAACACCATAATTTCCCAACTACTAAAAACCACCACACTTGCCGCATACATAATCAATCTTATAATAATGGGCTATTGATTAGTAAAAACCACATGTTTCTATCTTCGTTAGTTTCCATGTTAATAAGTTTCAAAAACCACGACGAACGACTACTGTTCGGTCGCAATCAGTTATAAAATATATATAAATAATGATTAATGAGATTAATTAATAACTTTCTTTCCGAAGCCTGCTTCTGATACTAACGTATTGGTAGTGCGGTCTGGACAGGATCAGGCAAGACTGGGTCGGGTTGTTTTTTTATAAATCTAAATTAATCTTCGAAACACATGTTATCGAATGGTGAAAACCGCATGCTCCAATCTTTAATAGTTTCCGAGATGTGGTGCAGTTATGTGACAAAACATTTGATAAGAGCTACCTCGGCTACTGTTCGGTCGCAATCAGTTATAAAATATATATAAATAATGATTAATGATGTTAATTAATAACTTTCTTCCCGAAGCCTGCCTGTGACACTAACTTATTGGTAGTGCGGTAATTAAATTCCCAAAACAAAAGAGAAAATATGAATTGGATTTCAGATAAAGAGTGAAAACTTGAATCGATTACAAAATCCAATTACATTACACAACTTGAGATATTTTCAACCGAAAACAATGATGTCTGTCGATTGATATCTTTCTATTGAACATAGCCTAAGGTAAACCTCGCAAATATCTAGAATATATTTATGTACGTAAATATATCAATAGGTACGTAGCCCCATTCATTCTTATTGTTGGATGAAGTATTGTAACAGAATATATCTTTATTTCCGACCGCGCTGTTTATTCGTTGCCATAGAATGACGGTCCGAATCAAAGTTGTGATAAAAAGCAACTA
>VCCN01001361.1:2959540-2975881 GCA_006491835.1 Architeuthis dux | reverse complement strand
TATGTGTGTGTGTGTATAAATATATACCCGAATTAAATATTTTCATTATAACAAATACAAATCATATATAAAAAGTTCAGTCTGGCACATAGCCATCTACAGACAGAGTGAATTTTTTATTGCGCTGATCTTCCAAGTGAGGATAGATAGCCTGCCTTGAAAATCCGCATGTTAAATATTGGCTTTTATATGGGCTCAAAAACTGCCAATTGGGCCAGTGAGATATACACTACTACCTTATCCACCAAGCGGATTCTGGAGATATTTATTAATCTAAGCTTCATCCGGCATAGAGCCTTCTGGAGATGGAAGGAAATGTTTGTTGCGCTACTTCCAAGGGTGAATAGACAGTCTGCCTTGATAATCAGCATTTCAAATTCTGACTTTTACATGAGAGTGAAATGCGAACAGTAGTGCCGGTTGGAAACACACCACTAATTTCTCCACCGAATCGCCCATTATAGATGGTTGATGAGTTTAGTCGGGAAAAAGGTCAAATAGAGGCAATTTATAAGTTGGAAGATTGTTGTACCCTTCCAGGAAAATCAGCATTCAAAATTCTGGTTTTTACTTGAGCTTGGACACCGGAAATACGCCACTAGGCTCTAAACTGGCCATGCATATGATTACTCTATAAGTGCTTGTATGTGGGCATAATAATATGATTACTTGGCATCACCTTCGAGAATTGTAATTGTTTAGTTAAATTTGTCTTTTTCATTTGTTTTATTAATGTTTCAAAGTACGAATATTCATAGGAATTTATATGTTGGCACATTCGTGCGATTTTCCTTGTCTTTGTTCATATGTTTCATAGCGTTTCGGAGACTGCTGCACTCTTCGACCTTAATTCGAATTCGGTGGTATTTGGAAAGTCGAACTTCTCTCGTATATAAATAATCACCGGTGACCTAAATGTTGAACCTGTGACCTTTTACTGATCTAGGTGAATTTCACCAGCAGCGCCATTTTGAGGTCATATTTTTGTAATCTCAAATATGACATTTGTTCTGTCGATATTTGTGACTATTAATATATATGCTTGGCCTGCTGACTGAATGATTTCAACAGTAATATGTGTGCTTTTCTTTCAAACGTCTTATTCGCCAATGCTGTTCCCCTTATACTACTTTTAGCTTATTTGATAGAGGTTGGTGTACCCCATCTCCCTCCTCATATGATCAACCATACCTGATTTAAAAAAGAATCAAACAAGAATAATAGGATTACAACCGTAAGTATTTCATGCAGCTCTTTTTATTTCAGTAAATAACATATTTCAATCCAGTTCTTTGCGTTAAAAATCCAAATAAGAAACAGATGTGAATGTTCTTAAATTTAAAAGACAAAAAAGTCTTTATTGGCTCCAGTCATGGTTGAATGTGTAGGTAACAGCATGTTTGCTGTTACTGCCTGTGCAGGTAAAGTAGTTATGGGAGAGTAGTTTTCCCCACCCCTCAGACATTGTTGAATGCCAATGACCAGACATTCTGTCAAGATATACGGCGATGGGACCTGATGAAGGTGAATGTGGATTCATACTTTTGTGAGGTCATTTAGAGCGAAATGAGCATAAGCAGCCTCAGCCGATTCTATTTTCCCTGTCGGTATCCATTACGCCTCGTCTACCATCTCCCCCTTTCTATATATATCTTCGGCTGAGGCGGCTTATGTTCATCATCATCAGCAGCAGCAGCAGCATCAGCAACACCAGCCTTTTAACGTCCGCCGTTGGACATAGACCTCCTCGTTTCGCCAGACCTCTCGGTCGTTAGCATCGCGGAGCCAATAGTCCCTGAACTTGTCTAAATCGTCACGCCACAATTTCGCATGTGATCTTTGGGATACACGTTGTGAGTCGTTGTCTAACATTCTTGCAATATGGCCTGCTCATTGTCATTTGAGTTTTCTAATGGATTTTATATCTCTTACTCTCGTTCTTTTCTAATATACGGGCTTGTCGTCTCTTCAGGTGATGTTAAGCATGATCCTTTCTTGTGCACGTTGCATAGTTCTTAGTTTATGAGCCAGTCTTTTGGTTAGATGCCATGTTCCAGCTCCATAGGTGACTATTTGGAGGACGCATTGAACATCTTCTTCAGGAATAAATCCCAATAGAAGATGGACTTGGGTGAGCTTCAACCACGAAACCAAAAACGTGTGTAATTACCATTGTACAAAACGAGTATTCCAGTGACATTGTTTGGAAGGGAACAGTAGCAGCCTCAGCGGTAATTCGAACTAATTTTGTCAGTTCAGTTTTCTGTGCTCGTAACACTTACGCAACCTCTCACCTCCAACGGAAGCAACTATATATAGAGTGTAAATATGAGACATTAAGTGAATAACAATAAAAGTATTTATTTTCCCGACCACCAAGAGAAATAATGCATTATCCCCTCTGCCACAATATATATTTCTTTTAATGTTTAATAACAGCTTTGTTTAAATCCACTGTAGTAATTGTACACTTTAAAGTAAATATTACATAACAGATTGCATATAAAGGCATTACATGTCTATCAAAAGTGTTCAGAATGTGATAAAAATGTTTGTACATTTTTATTACAGCCTGTAAATGTATATGACTGCAAGCATATGTATATTTGAACATCTTTGAAGACACAAAGAGATACACAAACATTTGTAAAACCGTAAGAATTCCTATAAGAAAGACGACACATTTCTATTTGCACGCGAATGCTATCGCCATATGACATTTCGCTCAATTGAGATTTTATGTTAGAATTGGAATGTTTTGAGTCTGATATTCGGAGTTTAACATATAGATTAACCAGCACCTCATATACAAACAAATATCTCTATGATTTCCTTTCATTCTCAGCTATATTGGAAACAGTTGAGTAGGGAGTGGTGTTTGCTCTAAAGCTGGAAAAAAGGCTACGTCTGTTTGCTTTCTGGATTTGAAATAAAAGGAATCATGGGAGTGGATATATTCGTTTTGGTGCCATGAACCCATGATCTCCGGTTCAGGATTATGGCAAGTTATTGGAATCTTATCTATGTAATAAAGTAGTAAAGAATGTTTATATTCGGGAACTACGCATCCCAGGTTAAAGACAAAGGAATATTCGAAATCAGCGGGTCTCAACTTACCTACAGCACACATTTTAGATCGGATTTTGCAAAGATAATCTCGATCTCTATGGGATCTGCGTTCGCGCTCTCTGAAAAAGTCTGTCAAAAAATGTATTTTGTTTTTTCATCTGGGACTTTCTCAAATATTATTATTGTAAAACTATAACAATATTTTGTACCGTTTATTTGAACCTACACATATGTGTGTGGGGGAGAGGAGTCAATGCTGGTTTAATATCTCTTCGCTCTAATTTGTAAGCTTCTATTTAAAGATTCATTATATACTAACAATTATGCTTACTCGAGAACCAAGTGGTTAGAGGTACGGAACATGTATTCGGTGGACCGAGTTCAAACCCCGACCGAGTCTTTTTTCTTTCTTTGTCATATACTTTCAATCTATTTGACCTTCAAACCACCCACCGGGAAATTCGTCAGTTTTGAGAAAAGTGGGTTCTAGTTACAATGTGGCTATAATGCTAAAATTCACCCTAACTTGTGTATCTCTCTTAGTGCTTATGCCAGTTTGGTAGTATTTGTAACTCTAATCTGACAATAAAACATGGTTTTCTTAGACAACAATCCTAAGACTACCTAACCCTAATCCCCGCCCAAACGCAACATTAAAACATTAATTTAAATCCAATAGTCCGCTTTGACGTGCGAACTACTAACGCCAAAAGTGAGTACATGAATTCTCAGTGTTGATAAAAGTTAATTCAGTAATGTTTTAGCAGGGGGTACGCAGACCTGCCCGAGGGTGCGCGCCGGCCTGCTTGGGTCTGCCGGGGAGTGTGTGCTGGCCCGACCGGTAGTGCAACCCTTAATTTATTTAATGAAATCTTTATAAAATATCATTAGCTTTCCTGTGTTGTTAGATTATGAATATTTGTTCCCGGGCAACGCTGACTATCCCAGCTAGTTTAGCTATCTATTTGGCTTGTAAGTCCCATTGACATCTTGAAGTCTTGAGATATTTATTGTTATTTAATAAGCTCTGCTCCGTCTGGCACAAGGCTAGAGTAATTGACACTTTTGAGTAGTGAACACACTAAACTAGCGATTTTAGTCTGCGGGATCAGCAGGCTACTCATCGCGCTACGGTAGGCACCATTACCATTATTGTAATATACGTATACGGTCTATCCGGGACTATTGAAACATTTTGAATATCTCGAAAATCGGTTGTGCAGCATTGATGCTACTTGACAACCAATTAGAAGGGACTTTATTGCGCATGCATGAACAGTCATGTATCCAGTGATACACCATTTTGTGAACTTGTGTATTGTGTGACGACGCATTCAATGACCGAGTCTCGTCATTCTTCACGTGTCGTGCAGTTTTTGTTTTTTGCAAAACATTGCATCACCCATGTCTGTCACCCCCCATCTACTGTCCAAAATTGGCCCCCCTGTGAGTTCTGGGTTTTCGCCGTTAAAAAGGAAGAGAGTTTAGACAGAGGACGAAATTAAGAAGAACGCAATGACGTAGCTGTTGGTGATCCCAAAAGAGGACTTTGCAGACTGTTTCGGAAAGTGGAAGGGGCGCTGGAATAAGTGCGTGAAGTCCAAAGGGGAGTAATGTGAAAGGACTAAGGTGCCACTGACCTAGGTAGGCTATATTTCGTTAATATTAAGTGGTTGCATACTTTCCAGACACACCGTGCATGCGACCTTTTTATTCTGTTGGTTACCAATACTATTGATAGTGGGAAGAATGTAGTGAACTGTTGACTGAACACCACTTGTTTCCAGTAAACATATTTGTATCCGATTGATACTGTAACAAAAACGTAACTCCTTCGACTTGCCTCTTCAAATCGACCACTGACGTCACTCAACTGCCGACCATTTTTACACTTTGCCGTTCAACCGAACAGAATTGAGACATCACAATAGCGGTCTTCAATTCACTATCCAACAATTGTTTACATTCCGTAACAGTTACTGGCGACTGTAGTCTCAGTTTGAGCTCAGATAAAAGGAAAAGTCAAAAGATGATTTTCAATGCAAGGAGGTTGGAAGATTGGCGTATTCAATTGGAGATATTTGCATAAGGCTATGATAATGGGGCTCGTAGCGAGAACCGAACCCACTATATTACCGAATATCTCAAAAGACCAGATCAAAGGCCTTTGGCCTAATCTAATCTGCTACTGTATCGTATTGTAATGGTTATCGCTGTACGATAGTTGCATCAAATATATATTTACTGCACTTGCTTTATGGTTATTATAGTGGGACACCCAGTGAGGATCGGACTCATTGCGCTAGCAAAAGGTCTGTAAAACTACCTTGCTATTCCTCATTTTACGGCGAGGCCCCACTCCGTAGTGTATGTATTTGTGAAGTACCGGAGTTGCAACGAGCCTAACGGTTAGCAGCACGGTAAATGGAATCGGCGTACCGAGTTCGAACTGAGGCTGAGACCGTTTGCGTTTACTTTGCTCTAATGCCCTTGGAAAAGGCATGGATCCATCTACCCCGCTCCCATTAGAAGGTAAGTAGCAGTCAGACTGGGCTCTTCAGCCTTTTTTGGTCTAAGAGACGGACAAGTCTGAAATCTTCTTCTTCTTCTTCTTCTTCTTCTTCTTCTTCTTCTTCTTCTTCTTCTTCTTCTTCTTCTTCTTCTTCTTCCACCTTGTCCTCTTCTTTCCTGAAAAGATATTTGTGGGGAAAATAGTGTTATTATTGTACATATCTCTTATCCTTGATATTGTAAACTTAATTCCATTTTTTGTAATAAGATATCGGCTGGATTTGGCAAAACATTTTTTTAACCATTCTTTTTAGGAATACGAAAATATCATTGTTTAAAGTGATATCGTTTTTTTTGTCGGATGACATTTCCAGCCGACGTCTGATTAATTTCGTGATTTTTAGCAAGATTTCTTTCCATTCTTTTTTCTTTGCTTCTCGTCTTGAATTAAACTTCTGTGACCTTCTTCTAGGTTGGCATAAATGATAAGCACTATCACCATCAAAATAAATCTGATAACAGTGACGCTAATAAAGTTCGCTTGACTTATACAACAAAACTAAGATACTGAAATATTTGGAAAGACGATAAAAGATTGAGAGATTCATGAAAGAAAAAGCACGGAAAAAACATAAAGGAAGTTCGTTCAGGACGGAGTTAAGAGGTGGATATAATTAGGAGAGTGAAAATGGCTATTAATTCTTTGAAATCATTTTAAGAGATAATTTTTATCTGAAAAGAATTAGGAAAATATTTTGGCAAAAAATATATTGAGGTTTATCGGATTAGATTTGTTGCTCTGGTTAAATGGCATCTTTTTCATACGAGGAAATGAAGAGGAATAGAGCGAATTGAGAGTGAAACAACAGGATAGAATAAGATAGATAAGAGAGAAATAGATGAAGGAAGATAGAGAGAGAGAAAGAAAAAAGAAAGAGACGGAGAAAAAACTGAAAGAAGAAAAAAAGAGAAGGGAAACAAAGTAGGCGATTGAAGCAGAGAGAGGGTGGTAGAAACAGATACAGAAATACAAGAGGGAGAAACAGAGAGACATAGAAAGAGAAAGAGGGGGAGGGGCGAAGGAAAGGGGAAAGAAAGGGAGACGGGAATAGAAAAAGAAAGAGAACAAGAAAGCTGAAGTAAAAGAAAGAAAGAGTGAAAACGAGTATTAGGGAGAGAGAATGGAGAAGGAAAGTAAATTATAGAAAGAGAGGGATAAGGAGAAAGAAAGAGGAGAATAAATAAAGAGAGACTGATTAAGAAAGGGCGAAAAAGTAAAAAGAAAGTGTGGTGGAGAGACAGGGAGAGGAAGAATGAAAGGAGAGATTTTGAGTAAAAAAGGAAAGGAAACAGAGATTAAATCATTAAAAGAGATGGATGATAAAAAAAAGAAAGACAGAAAGAAAAGATAAGAAAGAAAGAACGGAGAAGAAAGAAAGAAAGAAAGAAAGACAGACAGAAAAGATAAGAAAGAAAGAAAGATAGAAAGAAAAGATAAGAAAGAAAGATAGAAAGACAGAAAGAAAGAACAGATAAGAAAGAAAGAAAGAAAGAAAGAAAGAAGGAAAAATGATAAGAATGAGTATAAGTATACAATAAGAGAATAAACTAAAAATGAAGGAAAAGTCAACAGAATCAATGAAGGAAAAATTAGAGGAATTAACCATATAAGGCGTAACAAATCACTGATCTACTGGATATTTTATCTAATATATGTTAATTAATAACTGTCTGTCTCCGCTGTCATTATGGAGAACGTGTTGCCAGCTGGTCTCGCGCGGTTCGTCTTGGCGTTGAGCAGCTATGGAGCCTATTCGGCGAATGAGCTTCAATGCCTTGTGGCCTATCAAACCAGACGTTTCAAGCGCAACCGGTACAAACTCGTACCTATCGCTCCTCGGTCCGTCGGGCAATGATACCTGGCCCCATGACCAGGTTGCCGTTTGCGAAGGAATCACTAAAAGTGGCCTCCCAAATTAGCCGGATGAGAATGGGAAAACAGTTATCCCGCCCGGGCGTTGCTATCTCCACGGTCTAGGCTTAACACAAAATGAAAGAAAACAATGAATCGTTGAATAAAATAGACTATACAGAAAGAAAGAAAAATTCAAAGAGTACAATTTCTGGGGAAAATAGAAAACAGAGAAGAAGAGAGAATTTATATAACTAAAAGCTTGAATGAATAGATGAAGATTTAATAGAACGAACGAAAAGGGGGCTAATTAATTAAGACATAATTGAGCACAGAAATAAGAAAGAAAGAAAGAAAGAAAGAAAGGAAGAAAGAAAGGAAGAAAGTAGAGAGAAATGAAAGAGTAGGAAAAAAGGAAAAGGAAGAATGAAAAGAGAAATAAATGAAAACAGAAAGAGAGAAGAACGGGAGAAAGACAGAGAGAGGGGGAATGAAAGAAAGAGGGGGAACGCAAAAATAGAGGTTTAGAAGAAAAAGAAAGAAAGACAGAAAGAAAGAAATAAACACTTGCGAAAAGGAGTGAAAAGGGAGAGAAAGATAGAATCAGAGTGAAAACAAGAACTTAAAAAGAGAATGGGTATTAACTATATCGCAAGAGCACACATGTAGGGAACCCGGTGAGCGTGGAACTCAATACAGTATTATTAATCTGGTCGACGAACTTGGTATGCATTACAAAACGTCAAGGGACCCATTAGAAAATTGTATAAAAACGGTTAACTGAAGACGAAAAAGAAGACGAAGATGGAGTGGAGGTGGTTGGAGGAGGAAGAGAGAGGGGGATAGACAGAGAGAGAGAGGGGGAGCGAGAGAGAAAGAGAGGGGGAGAGAAAGAATAATCAAGTTGTAGAAATAGATAGAAAAGCTAAAAAAAAAACACCAAAAAATGAAGAATGCAAAAGATGACAATGCAAAAGAAAAGTGAAGGAATTAAAAAGAATAGCAAAGAGGATAACTCGAAAATGATAAAAGAAGAAGAAAAAAGGTGCAAAAAGAAGCTTCGGGGTCACTCTACTATTCCTTGCCGAAGGCTGCGCAAAATTCACTCAATGTTCATCTCGTGAGATGGCCCTCCATAATTGGATGAGACGGGATGGTGAGCCGTTTTTGCTATTCTCCCTTTTCATAACTTTTATTTCTTTCTGATTGGCTGACTTGGTTTAAGTATGATAGAATTTCACGACGCATCAGTCAAAGACGAAGATCAAGCATCGCCTGCGGATACTAAATCGAATATTCAGGATGAAGACAATTATATGAAAAAGCTACAATAAAGACTAGTAAATACTCGTTGTTTTGCTAACGGTAAATTGTCGTCTGTGCCAGTATGTTTACACAATTATTTGAAAGGTTAACGCATGGTATTGTTAACTAAAATTCTTGTATTCATTTTGTTTTAAACTTGAGACAACTAAAACCTTAGACGTACACCAATTGGCCTTGGGTGTTTATGTTCATGTGACTTCATAAAGTGATTGTTATTTATATTCTCGACTAGAGAAAAATCTGATATAAAAATAATGTTCTTCCATTATATAGGATGGAATTAATTGTTCGATATTTATTGAGATGCCGTAAATTAAATAAGGTCTCAATCCTCTGCTAATCTTTTTGAGATTATCTTTGGAAATCTAGTGCTCCATTGGTTATGGGTAGAATACCGGATCATTTATCCGGCAAGCTTGGGACCAGAGGTGACCCGGGTTTCTGGATTATCCTGTTTTCTTGACTAAGGCTTAATACATATTTAATTTATGAAATAAACAATGGAAAGTCAAAAGAACACAATTGTATTTAACAGATACAAATTAATCCACTTCTAAAGCGGGTCCCGTTTGATCTTTATTAATCCACTTAACATTCTTAAAATATATAGAATATAAAATATAAAACATACGATGAAAAGTAAACGAATAAAAGTAAAGAACAAAAATAACATATACAAATTAATCCTATAAAAAACAGGATCTGTTTAATCAATATTAATCTACTAATCTTCATCTGAAGACAATACAACATCTAAGGTGGCAAGCTAGCCAGATTTAAAACTAGCCAGTCTAAAAAATAACCGGGTTTCTGGTAATTCCGGTTTTCTGTAAGCCGGATATATGGTCCTGTACCGTATTAACTTCAGAGTCAAGTTCCAGAATATTTTACAGGTGTTGTCTAAGGTCACTATTCTATCGCTTTCCTTCCCCTACTATTAAGAACATTGTCCTTGTCATTGCAACAATAATGTCTAGTGTTCTGCCCTGAAAGAGAACATTGGTCTGATTAGTAAATTGCATATTATTTGAATTAATTTTCTTATTATTAGATTAATTTTAACAATAGTTTTATCTGTTTGCTTTCTTTGGGGATAAAGTGAGAGTGAGTCTCCTTAAAACATCAGCATTTTTCTCAGTATTTAACCTTGTATAGAGTATATGTATATAGATAATTTAGATAGCTCGTTTTACTCTTCGGTTCATATTCGCAAGAGTTGGATTAGCATGTAACAAATATCAATATCAAAATAAATAACAAGTAAACTGTTCAGCTCGATCAAAATAAAGGAATCAAGCAGGCGATCAATGGAGATGTGCTTATCTTGTGAAAGCCTATCCTTAACGCATTCTTTACAATCCCTGGTTGATATTTTGTGTTTTGAACGCAGATTTTCTCGGATTAATATTCGGTGAAAAACCTTTTGGAATCCACACACATTGAATGCTGGCCGGGATGAAGATGGGTAGGGTGAATCTCAAGGCAGGACTTTCATAAAAGCCTCAGCATGATACGTCGCTAGCATAAAGAACTTGATGATAAAACGTTACAATAAAATGCATATGCACAACGATAAGATATATTATGTTATCAACGTAGGGAGCGCCCGCAGCCTGCCGGATTTTACCTTCAGCTTTTCGATAAGATTTTTCTTATAAATCCTCGGACACGGCACTCCTAGCTTGATACATCTATCTAGCCTTGGGGGGAGGGCAACCGGTCTAGGAGAAAGGCAACTGATTCCAAACCAGACAGTGGAGCCGCTTCATCGCCCTTCCAGCAGCTCCTGTAGCCAATCTGCTGTCAAACGTATCGCACTCTGCTTTCCTTTGGACTACACCAGCGGGGCCGAGAGCGGGATTCTGTCGACTGGGCATCCCAGGATTCTCATACGCTTCGCCCAGGGTAACTCCAGTGCTGTTCCATTGTCGGTAGAGACAAAACGGAGGCCATCAAAGTTGCTTCCCGTGTCGCACAATATATCAGGCAATGCTTGCGTCTACATTGCTCGGACGATTCATGGAGACCCAATCATTTTTTGTAGCATTTGTCGATCCAAGATGGACTAGGCTAAATGACCCCAACTGCCCTGCTATTTAACCATAGCTGAGGGAGAGGTGGATTCATGCCTTTCCCATAGGCATTTTGAGCCGATTCCATTCTCTGTGTTTGTTTACCATTAGGCCACTTGAAAATTTCTGATTAGCTTTGTACAAAAACTTTTTTTATAATGTTTATTGCCATTTTCCTTTTTTATTCTTTCTAATATTTTACATTTTTGTTTCTCCTTTCATTCTGTGAGTATTTTATATGTATGAATTAATTTGATCTTCAAATCTCTCGTTCGAGAAATATCTTCGAATTGAATGAGCCACCACATTTAGAAATTGAATTTCTGAAAAATTTGAAAGCTATTTCGTGTTTAGACATTACTGTTTTAAGCGGGCGCGAGACGTTTGTTTCAAAAGTAAAATTGTTTAAAACAGTGCAATGTATTCTGATTCCTGAATTTGTTGGCGTTATTCAGGAATTAATTCGGATAAGTTTGTTTTCAGTAAATAATTAATTTTGACAAATGCAAAAAGAAAATCTAACAAGCTCAAAAGCAGAAGTTTATTTTCCAAAAATAGACAAAAAACATGAAAATACATGCTCGACAGCACACAAGATCGCAATTAATATTAATTTTCTCGTACGTTCAGATTAATGTGTTTAGATGCTTTCTTCTGTAATTTTTAAAATACTTTTTCCAAAATCTCTTTCTGAATTTCGGAGATAAGAAATTATCATAATTCACTGCAACCGTTCTCAGTTGCAAGCGAAAGTCCAAATCAAACATTTGAACTCATTCTCTATTCCAGTCTCTTCTGCGCCATGTTTGTTATTAACTGGTAGTTCAGTATCAACTTGTATTTTATATTTACATTTCATTTTATTAGTAAATCATTATTATTAATTTTTGCTACTATTTACCTTCATCATAATTGTTGTTGCTTTTCATCGCAACTAAACTCAGGCTGGTTTCCCTTCAGCAGTGAGTAGATAAATGAACAGCGCAGATCGGAATACAGAATACTTTCTTTATTACTACTGAACTATGGGAACTCGGTGGCTAGCGATAGTCCACCTGGAATTTATCTTAAGCGATAGTCCACCTGGAATTTATCTTAAGCGATAGTCCACCTGGAAGCAGTATCTGGTGACTCTTGCTGGTCACCACGTGACAGAAAGTCTCCTCAATATCCCACCATTTGTCTGTTGTCGTTTCAATCTTTCCCCGTTTTCCAATTTTACTAATCTTTTTGTAAGGTTCCCCATGACTGATGGGAGTCGTCGTCATCTTCATATTCCATTTTATTCAGGATCTTTTGCAAAGTCCTTATATATTTCCAGCTTTTAACTCTACTTCAGTTTCAATCTGCGATATGCTAGAAGGGTGACACCCACTATCTAATAGATTGTTTTCTCTTTGTTTTAAATGATAGGCGTGCCGTAACCCACAACAGATTAAAAGAGGACAATGATTTGTTTCTGTTGGTTCCACGCTGATTTTAACCGTTGGGACCGACCAGGGGACGCCATAGGAGAGATACAGACTAACAGGACCGGATATATAGGAATAATGACAGACGACGTATCTTGTGTGCATAGCGGGCATCTAATGACGGAGCCCTTTTCTTTAATGATAGTAATGCGGGCGTATCCTCAAAGCGACGAACAGCGGAAGGTACGAAATGAGTATTATCCGCCGATATTTCTCAGCAATCTGGCAACCAGGACGAATATGGGTGTGTGACCTCCCTGGGTATGAACGGTAGTTGACGATGTGGGTATTGACTGTCGCTTCTGGACTACACGGCCTAGAAACCTCCCGATGCATATCAGTCGCGTTAACCCTGCTTTTCTTCGTCCTCTTCTCACTGGCTGCCTGTGGCCTCTCCCGTCTCCGCCCCCTCTCTCTCTCTTTCTACCTTTCGAATTTGCCGGTCTATATGTACGATTGTGGTTTCATCATATGACTCAACAGTTCATTGCACCTGATATTTCGACTGACTTCTTTCATCTCCGTCAGGCTGTGTGCTATTGTTCTCGCGCTGACCTTTGCGACAGGTGCCGCAAGTGTTTACGTCTGTCATTATAGATACGACCCACTATATTCTGATTTCACTTCTTTTGCCGCACGTGATTCTTTATGACCGCGTCTCACAATATAACACTAAATCGGTTCGTCCGGTCTGCTTTTGGTACTCATCAGATATTCAGAGTTCCTTGGTTTAGCATTGGCATTCCGACTTCCTAGCAGACTTTTTGGTATTCCTAGTGACCAAGTTTCCCTATAGACCCTGTATAGTCTAAAATATCACTGTACTTCGCAGTATTATATGTTATAGTATTATTTCTACATTTCTGTTATCTTCTATCTGTTGTAGACTTCCATTAAAGGATTATATGGCCGTTTTCTCCAGCCTTCCGTTTATGTACACGGTTGCCAGACATCTATTCAGATATTCAATGTAACAATGAAAATACCTTCAACATTTACATCATTCACTCTTGTCTTTGCTAAAATTACTTGGCTTAAACACAACACAAATCACTAGTTTAAATGATGAAGATATTCTGATGAGACAATAGATGGCAATTTTAGACTACATATATGTATGCATGTGAATACAATTGTCTCCCGTTTTACGAAAGTTTTCTTTACGTCACTCCGCTTTTACGAAATACCGCAAGCCGCCATAACTTTGAACTGGTACTAGGGCATTTCCGTCATGGAGAACTGCGTCCCGGTCATGTGCGTCCCTGGAAATTTGCGCCCTGATCATTTGCGTCCTGGACATCTATGTCCTGGTCAAATACGTACCGGTCATTGGCGTCCCTGGACATTTGCGCCACTAGACATTTGCGTCCCGGTCATTTTCGTCCCACTATATGTAACTTTACAAAGAATAAATGCGTAGTTTTAATTTGATGAATATATATGAAAAGAATGCCAAAAAGACACGGTGTCTTAAAAGCAGAAGATATTTACGCGTTGCAATCATGTACCCAGTCAGAGAGGCGCGGGTGAGTTTGTTTATAAGTACCCTTAATTTTCCTACAATTATAACATGGGGTATGTTACTCAGTAATAGTTACATATAGTGGGACGCAAATGGCCGGAAAGCAAATGTCCAGGGACGCCAATGACCGGGACGCAGTTGTCCAGGACGCAAATGGCCGGAAAGCAAATGGCCGCGACGCAAATTTCCAGGGACGCAAATATCCAGGGACGCAAATGACCGGGACACATCTGACCTAGACGCATTTGACCTGTCACCCATTGTACTGTGTCTATATTTATCTCGATTTATTTTGTGCTCCATTTGCAAGATGTATACTTAGGTATCAGATAAGCCTTAGAGAGCTCCCCGGAGTGTTACGCCTAGCGTAAAACTGGCAGACAAAAAAGTGTTTCGATCTGGTAACACCCAAACAATTTTCCGTGATAATTAATGGTAATTACTTATTTGCTTTACGCTATCGGCTTATGAAAGGTTTCATTGGAGCGCTATACTTTCGGATAACGGGGGAAACGTATATGTGAAAATGTGTATCTATATCATTGCAGTTATAGTGTTGTTTTAAGTGCTGATATGTCAGAATACATAACAGACCATTCTCTAACGTATATGTCGTTTCTCGTACGATCATAGTGACATACGGTTATTCGGTGCACTTCAATTTCAAGTGCATTAAGTACGATTTATTTTTCATTAAAGAGAGACCAGAATATGCAGGTGTTCGTTAGAGGAGATATAAAATTGCGATGGTTTGGAAGAAGAAAAAAAGAATAATGATTTTTCTCACGATACTGAAAAACAGATACCAATTAAATAACACATGAAAATTCCAATTACATAGTTATTTCTCCGATTATAAAACACAGAACAAGGAAAATCTTCTCGCTGTTGGCACACACAACAGTTCGCCCTTATCCGCGGAGGATATGTTCCAAGACCACAGTGGATACAAAACAAACACGGATAATACCGACTTCTATGTTTACTATGTTGTTTCCTATAGATATATACGTAAGATAAAGTTTAATTTATAAATTAAGCACAATGATTTGTAACTAATAAGAAAATAGAACAATTATAACAACGGATAGGAGATGTGTGCTTACTTAAGATCTTAGCAACCTCAGTATAGGATTTTTTTCACTTGTCACGTAAAGAAAGCACTTTACGACTTCTCTTTGAGATATTCAAATTGCCAGCATCATTAGTGTTGCGCTTTGGAACCATTATTAAGTGAACATTATGAATTGTTTATTTCTATTGAAAGCGTGAAAAGCGAAACTGTGATTATGGAGAGACCACTGTACACTCCACAACGAGTTATGTATATATGGATAATTTTATATCCGACAGAATATGATAATTATAATGACATTTGTTAGCGAGAGCCTATATTTGCCCGGCGCCGCTGTGAGCGACTGCTAAACGAGCGGCCTAAACGTAAATGTGAATAAAGAAACGAACTCCGTGCGGGGATCGAACCCGCGTCCACCTTGGAAGCTATCTTATACGCAGGTACTGCTCTACCGACTGAGCTAACGAAGGTCAGATGGTAGGCAGGAGTATTGTATCCTACACTTTGTTGGCTTCTCCATCCTCACGTTCGTATTTTAGGCACGAATATAATGTGGCTCGCTTATGTCGATAGTATGAAATCAAATGATGGATAATTGTATATCCGACAGAATATGATAATTATAATGACATTTATTAGTGATATATATATATATATATATATGTATGTATGTGTGTATGTGTCTTTGGTTTTTGGTTTGTGAGCGCGCGTGTGTGGATGTGGAATATATCATTCAAAATCACGTCCATTTATACATGCGTATATGTATACATTCGTGTGTGCTGATATGTGCGTGTTTGAGTATGCATATTTACTCATCGCAATGATTAGTCATTTGCAAGAATCCATTAAGCTTTAATCAGGTATAAGACTGATGATTCATAGAACGATCCTTTAAAACATACTATTTCATTGCGTAAAGCACAGCGCACAGCTGTCCACGTGTGGACAGTTTTGTTGGTAAACAGAGCGCGTTGATTAATATTCATGTGCAAACATTAAATCCCACAATACGTCTGCGCATGTAACCGTCTGCTTTGACTCTCCCTTTCAGTCATATGTAGACATGTGTATGTGTGTCTTTCTGTTAACGCAGATGTATATTCTAACTATGACGTTGTTCAACTGCTTCGCAAAGGCGTAGCAAGAGAGGGGATGAGAGGGGCAGGTATGAAAGGGCGCAACATTTCCTCTAGCCTATAATGACCGTTATTTATAATTATACCCGCCGTTAGGATGTCACGCAACTGTTACGGGGACGGTCTTTACCTCCGGGCGCTGAGAACCATTGACACGCCACTGCTTCCATTTTAACCATTTCTCTCTATCATATACTATAAAATAAATGTCATTATAATTATCATATTCTGTCGACCGGATAT
>VCCN01001361.1:2738857-2752650 GCA_006491835.1 Architeuthis dux | reverse complement strand
TCAGCAAATACATTTCGATAAGTTGAATTCCCTACATGATTGTAAGTGCTAGGAGCAACGTTTAGCTTCAGAAACGAACATTATTCGTACGTTACTTGCAGTAAAGGATGGATACATAAAATATGCAGCAGTTTCTGTAGAGTGCCTTCAGAAGATGAAGTTTACCAAATTATGATCGATTAAATTACTGTACAGTGGTGTTACAAGTCTATGTCGATGTTCTTAGCACAGACTAGTTCACCTTTTTTTATTTCATCTGACTGCAAAATGACTTCAGTTTATAGGAAGTAGGACGGCATACCGAGCGTTTCGTGAAATTGTGTTTCACATGCGGTATATTATCAGCCTAATTGTCCTATTAGTCAGAAAGAAAGAAAGAGAGAGAGAAAGAAAGAAAGCAACAGAGAGAGAGGGGGGAGAGAGAGTAGCTTAACGAAAGACAGACAGAAAGAAAGAAAGACAGACAGAAAGGAAATAGTGCGGCAAAGACGCTGTTTCCCTAGACTCCTCCACACGCATTTCCTTTTGAGCATCGGTCAATACGGGCGCCTACTTTCTGGACCAAAAACACAAGTTGCCCGATTCATTGAGAACATGGACTCTTCTTGCACGGATATTCACATCAAGTTTAATTCGTAGGGCCTTAGTACATAATTCACCTTTGATGCCTCTGGAAGAAGGCGACGACAGTTTGTAGTGGTCAATTTGGATGACCTCCCTGGCCATTTCTAAGTGGCAGACGTTTCCGAATTCTTCAAAATATGTCAGTTCTAGATCTATTCAGTATTTGTGTAATAGCACTAATACTGTTGTTCTCTTATTAATAAGACATGTTTACCTTTTCTTATTCGGTGAGGCTTGTTCCTCTTGGCATCTTCAAAACATGAAGACAATGCAATATGTATGGGTAAAGATGTGTCTAGTTCCCTCGGCCTTGCTCTTTGGAACACCACAGTCATACGGAAATAACCATGATCCTACCCCTTTCATTGCATTTGGGAGGTGAAGTCTTTGAGAACGGTTCCCCTGGAACTAGACGATGATGATCCTTGGTCACGAATGGTCAAACATAATCTAATTCAACTTCGGGAAGAGCCCTGTAAATAATATTTTTCCAATATGTCTCTTATTTCCACTCGCTGGGAGCTGAAAATTTATTTAAATATCGAATTCCTCTTTCATTTTTCATATCTAACGAAGTGGGTTACGCACTTCAACCAATAGCTTGACATTTACAAGCTATATTATTTAGGTGTCTTAAAACAATTTCCACCACTTTAGTTTGCCAGCTGTGTTTCATGTTAATTATCCTATCGCTAAGTGGGGGAGGGGTGTTTATCAATGAGGTACCTTGACACAAATCTGCCCGTTTCTATTTAAATGTTGAGTTCATATTTAATTTAAACTGTAGATCGGATTCCGAAAATGAAACTCAGTCATTTTGTTTCCAAGCACGCTTATGCGTGTGTTTGTGTGCGCGCGCGTGGAGGGTTAGACACAAGGTAATTCTTCAAAGAATCCCTTGAATTTTGTTCGAGTAATCAGATAATCAGTAGCCGGCGGTAATCTTCTAATCCAGAAGCTTATCACGATCGTAGTTCCATTCGTTCTTTACGCAACAGTTAGAGACTAATTATCTTTGGCCTCCAGCAAAACTGATGCCCATGATAAAAGAGCCGTTGAGATTATCATTTTGTCAAACCTTGCACGGATATATGCATGAGCTCTTGCGTAGAGCAGATATTTAGCGCAAGATAAATAGGAACCTGGATTAAATTACATCCGTATAAGGCGTAGAAACGATAGATTTCAAAGATTGATCATGCGCAAACATGCAAATATTTAAGAAAAACTAGAAATCAGTGTTTTCGGTTCTATACGAAATATATGAACTATACGAGATGATAGCCAGAATTTCGGTGAATTTTACTATGAAATAAATTAATAGCCGAGACACCTAGTTTCTCCCGTCTCCTTCGAAGTAGTGTCCTTGGGCATGTATGCAGCGATTTCCGTGCTATATTTGGTTCGCAAACCCTGTTCAAATCTCCCGAATATTTGGGCAGCTCAGCTCTCATAAAACTGAAATGGGGAATTCATTAATACTTGCCCAAGCCTGGCAAAAGACCACAACTATTGAAATATGTTATGATCATGAGATGAATGAAATGTTTTCAAGTTTGTTAAACACAGTATTGAATTTACTGAGATGTTATATACGCAACGTTTGTGTTTGTGTTTGTGTGTGTGTGTGTGTGTGTGTGTGTGTGTGTGTGTGTGTGTGTGTGTGTAAATATTAACAGGTCCAACCTTTGTTAGGTGGTGCTTTTATGACATGAAGGATATTTAGATGAAGGTCAGTATTTGTATTGTCCTTTTCACAAGGTTGTAGCTTGCTAATGCCCCCGCCATCACCCGGTTTTATCTAACAGTACTATTCTTTGAAATGGTGTAAATGTCTTCAGAGGTGCTGAGTCTTTGAATTATGCCGTTTACGTTTTTCTTTGTTATGAAATATCAAAATTTGTGAATTTCTAGAAAGGATGACTACCAGATGGAAACGTACTGAAGACGGTAGGAGAATTAACAAGCAAAAATAATTTGCTAATAAAAAATAAAGTTATTACTATTATTTAAATGTGTTGCTTCAAACGTCGTGTTAACAACACGAACAACAAGAAGAACTATTTGAATGTTAATGACCTTCTAGAGAAAACAAGATTGCTATTAGTTCGAAAAATATTTTAACAAGTTAAAAAACCGACACCACAAAATAATCTTTAAATTAGGCGCCGTTTTAATCCTAGGATCGAACTCATCAACACAAAAGATGTAAACTGGTCTGTTTAGTCACTGAATAGAAACCATAAACGACTTTTGGCAGCATGCCGTGTTATGGTGACCAATTAAAGAATTGGAAAAAGGTGTGATCAATGAATGATTTACTTCTCTTGCCATTTGTTGGACAGTAATCACTAAAAAAGTATGAATTTCTAACAAAAAAACAAGCGTGATTGCTGCCGGACGCAATCTAAGGGACCATTTGAGCACAAACTCACATTATAAATTGAACTCCAACTAAAAATCTATTTAGGGTGGGAATTTAAAAAAAAGCATTTCTAGACATAATAAAGGGTAAATGCTTAGATTGTCTGCCCTCTACCTCCATTGGTGCGGCATGTACGCGTGATAACCAGACAGACCAACTTGAAAACTGAAGAAACCTATGTTGACAGTTTTGGTTGGCGGTTTCTAGTGAGCTGAGATCGTGAGCATCGCAGTGGAGGAGTGTTTAGTCTTGCTGATTATTTCTACTGAAGTGAATTCAATCATCTGATTTACAAAGCATGCCATTTAGTCGTTAATAAGTTTTGACTGGTATTTCGTTCATCTTAATTTTATTTGCTTTTCACCGCAAAGTTAATATTACTACTAATAATATTACAAGTGAGCGTAAAAACAGCAACATCAGAAAATACGGCACCAGGCAACTTCAAAAATAGAGTAAGTTTAAATGGTTAGATTGTATCTTCTGTCAGCTGTATGGCTCTCGTAGCTGAAGCGGTAGAGAAGCTGGTACGGAAAACCAAGTTTCTCAATGCCGAGTCCCGCCGACAGCTTATTCTTTATTTCCGGTCTGCACTGTTTACTCGCTGGCGTAGACTGACGGTCAGAGGAATCGTGATTTAAACTGAAATTCAGATGAAAGAATTACTAATCAAAAATGGATGATGTTAGAAATAATCTAATCTAATAAAAATCCAGTTTCATTCTTGGGCCTTTCAGAATTGTGATCCAAAATGCTTCAGGTTTCTTCAGAAAGTAATTCATTCAACATGTATCAACGAAACTTACATACGTCCTGAGGATTCATCTATCAGCTTATTAATAGCAACCAAACTAACATTTTCCAATGGAAATTTCATCTTTCTGTGTTCGAAGAAAGCAGTTAATTACTGCCTTTATAAAATCAGTTATTAACTCTGCCAACAAAGTTGGGTGATATATGTGTGTTTATTCATGTTCATCTGTCTATCTGTCTGTTCACACAATATCTTCAGAATAGAATTTTGGGGCAGATCGAGTAATTCTTATTAAGTGTGAGAATTTTCTTTCATATATTAAGACAATAGTCTGAAATATGGGAAATAGAAACGTACACAGTCCCCTCTCTTGGATAGTAGATATATATGAACTGATTTTCGTTTAGATTTTCGTTAGTATATGGCGATGGCAGAGTGTAACGAAATGCACTCTGTGTACGTGACAAAAAAGCCCATATCTTATTACCGGGGATAGTAATCTGTGTTAAATTGCGTACGTGACAAAATGGACAGATCGTATTACCGGTGGCCGTTTAAAGGGGCCCAGATTTGAAAATAGGAGGAGTTGAGATCTGAAACCGTGAGCAACAGGTCGAACAGAGAAGCCCCCTGCCCGTCAGAAGCAGTTAGCAGTTTAAGATTTGAATCCGGCAGCGACAGGTCTAGTAGTAATTCAGAAAAGTGACCACCTCATTTAGAAAACTAAATGAAACAGAATTCCATACATCAAAGTGACCCGCGAACCGGCCCAGACAAGAATCTATATCGACGGAAATAAAACCACAGATTTCCAATTGAAGATCCTTGAATTTTGTCGTCTTTTCTCTCGACCCACGTGGGAGAGCCTTTTCTCCGAAATTAATTTTCCACCACAGAAAGTTCAGTTCCCGTCAACAGACCCGGAACGAGTCGTCATCATCATCGTCATCATCATCATCCATACTATCTCGACGAGAAGAAGAAGTACAACCGGCATTATACTACACAGAGGTATGCGCTGTCTGGAAGGTTTATAGTTAGTTGCGTCGTTATTATCTTACATCCTGTGGTGAATCCATCGATCTAAACATCGATATTTAATTGTTCTCTCAAATCATTAGATACGAGAATTTGTGCATGACACCGTCAACGAAAACTGTCACCAAAACTGTCAAGATAGGTTTCTCCAGTTTTCAAGTTGGTCTGGCTGGTTGGGTGTCTATGTATGTATGTATGTATGTATGTATGTATCACACGTACAGGCCGCACCAATGGTGCTAGAAGGCTGAAAATGTAAACATTTACTCCTTATTATGTCTAGAAAAAAACGTTTTTGTTTTTAGGAGGGGGGTAAATTTGCATTGTAAGTTTATGCTAAATAGTTCCCTTAGTTTGTGTCTGGCCGCATTCACGCTTGTTTTCTGAGAATTCATACTTTATTTTAGTGAGCGCTGCCCAAGAAAAGGCGAGGGAAGAATCTTATATATTGATCACCCCTTTTCCCAATTGTTTAATTGATCGCCCCCAACACGACATGCTGCCAAAAGACGTTGGTCACGTGACGGTTTCTATTGAGTGACTAACCAGACCTGCACCTTGAATGATAATAATCACATTTATACTTGTTCACTTCATTCATTTTTCTACATACTTCATTTAGAGGTGTCGTCTTTATTTCTTCACCCCTTTCTCAACCTCTTCAAGTCTTCCTTTGATATTTTTTTTTCTTTTGCATCTCTCAAGGTTCTTTCAAATGTATTCTCGACTTTTTGGTCCGTCTTTTTTTCTTCTCCGTTTTTTGTTGACTTCCGCGCCTGCAGCTCTTCCCGGGAAACACGAGCAAAGATACATGAGTACACTGACAATAGAAGGATTTAGAAGTAACACCAACTCTATTATTCAGAAATCAGTGGGTGGCCTCACAGAGAAAGAGAGAGAGAGCGAGGGGAAGAGGGGAAGGAAAGGGGGATATAGGGGGAAGAGAGAGAGAGAGAACTAAAAGAGAAAGGAATCGGCAGAGTCGGTTGCCACTAAAAAAACACATGGAGCTTTGTTTTCTCATCAGGTGAACGTGAGAAAGTCACTTCCTATTGCCCGAATCCTTCTTTTGCCTTCATCACTTGTCTTTTCTCGAGTTATCAATATCTAGTCAACAACAATATCCATTCTTGAAGCAGCAGCACGATAAATAGATTATGTGCTTTCTTTCGGCACAGGAACGCTCTTCTTGTTCCTGTTCGTTTGGTTTTATTATCTGTGTCTTTAATGTTTTTCTGACCTTGGTTTTCTTCCAATATTTTCCGATCCCTAACCTTCTTTAATTTACCTTTGCCAACGAAGTTGAAAGAGGAATGCAGTGTCGTCCATAAATGAGTACACCCCTAACACTTTTCTAATAGTTAATTTTCTTTATAAACCAAACATAGCAGGGGTTTATTAAAACTCCTGGATCCATCCAAACACTTTTAAAAATGCCCACTGAATACCATTGTAATTTTGGAGATAGTGTGCGGGCAGCCAGACAAACGTGAGTAAATACACACATTATCGTCCATAAATGAGTACATCCCTACCACATTTTTATAGAAAGTTAATTTTCTTCTAAACCAAACATAGCAGAATTTTATTATTTCTAGTGGAACATTACACAATCAAAACTGATATTATCAGGTATTGTTTATGACCAAACTCTACAGCTTTGGAACTCTGTTGCCAAAAATATTATTTCGTAGGAATGTACTCATTTTTGGACGGTCACATATTCATATTTTTGGCAATAGAGTTTCAATGTTGTAGAGTTTGGTCATAAATAATACGTGATAATATCCGTTTTGATTGTGTAATGTTCCACTAGAAATAATAAAATCCTGCTACGTTTGGTTTAGAAGAAAATTAACTTTCTATAAAAATGTGGTAGGGGTGTACTCATTTATGGGCTATACTGTGGGTATTTACAAATGTTTGTCTGGTTGTCCACACACTATCTCCAAAAGTTCGCAATGAATTGGAAGGGTGGGCATGTTTTTTAACTGTTTGGATGGATCCAGGAGTTTTACCCAGTGAGTCATATTTTGTTATATATTAAGACAAAGGTCCAAAATATGAATTCACTCATGCTTGTAATATCCAAAATCACCCAATGAATTTAAATGGCATTTTGTGGTAAGGGATATTTGATTAATTTTTGGGGTGGATCCATGAATTTTATTTTTCTGATTGAGAGATATTTTTTCATATATTACAACAATAGACTGAAATATGAAAAATCGAAACTCACGCAGTTATCTACCCTGCATTGTAGCTATATCTGGAAGATGTATGCGCTCTCTGAGGATGTTTAATTCTTTTATGCTTTTATTCAATATTCGATACTTCACAATGCGTACATTTTTGGGGCTTTACTTTTTACTACAAATTCGTTTATACTCTTCTTTTATATATTCTACCACACAAGTCTTCATTTTTTAAGCTTCCGTTTATATTTTTTTATAATTTAGTTTTTCATTTTTGGTAAGGATCTACATCCGTTAACCAAGTCGAAAAAAAATATAGAAACAATTTATTTTCGACACTTCCGGGTGGACACACGCGCACCTTCGAGCAAGTCCCACGTGGACACCCCTCCCCCCAAAAAAAAACTTAATGAGAGCACAGAAAAATCGTCATTAAAACATCAAAGAAGCTCCACAAGGGAAGTAACCTAATACTTCGAAGCCTCACTTCCATACAACGGACGGAAAGTAACGGTCACGTTTACCATACAGTTACATTGTAAATAGAACCACCCTCGTAAAACCTTAAGGACCATTTTCTTCTGAAAAATAAACAATCTCAGGAAGATTATTTGGGTCTAACAACAAAAGCAGAAACAGTTTCTATTTTTGTCGAATTGGTTTACGGATGTAGACCGTTACCTCATTTTTAGTTCAGCCTTTGTCTTCTTTCTTCTTCCCTGTTATTTAATCAGCTTAGCACGGCACATAAATAGGTTAGAGAAACTTGGGGTTGGAAGAACTGTCGTACCAATATTCCAAATTAGGAGGGTTGGCATGCATTTATACATGCCTTAAAGATCAGCATTTCGAATCTAGAATTTGTAACTGGGCCGCTACAACAAAGCTTTTCCTTCTTTCTTTTTCTTTCTTTCTTCTTGTTTTCTTTTCCCTTTCTTTTCCCTTTCTTTCTTTCCAAAGCCTTGTCATTCATTATACCCAATTTACCGTATTTACTTTATTTCATTCATTTCCCCCAGAAATCCTTCTTTTTACATTTTTTGTTTCAGAGTTGTTTTCTAAAATCTCTGTTACCACCTGTACTTAGCTGTTTTCTTCTTTTTCTTCATTTTTATTCTGTCTTTCTCTTCTTTTTTTCATTCCATTTTCATTCATTTCGTTTATTCTTCCACTACGGTATTACTCTTATTTTCTCTTTCAAACTTTTCTCGCTTTTTCTCTTATTTCCGCTGCTCCTTTTTGTGCAGTTCTTATATCTTGGGTTCTTTCCTCCATTCTGTCTTTCTTTTCTTCTTAACCTGTCCATTCTTCCTTTTCTTTCCATATTTCAACTTTACTCTTTGCTTTCTTTCATTCAGATTTTCCGCATCCCCCCCACCCGATTTATCTTTCTCTTGATTCATGAATATTTCCATTTCTTACTTCTCATTTCTCGAAGTTCCTCTTACCACTTCCCCATCATTCTTCCTTTCTCATTTTATATCATTCCCAATATCCATTATTTGTTGGCGTTTTATTTTGCTTTCTTATCTGTTTTCCGTGCAAACGAAACTGAGTTGATATCAGCCGAGAAAGGTGTCGTGGAAGAAGGGGTGAAACAAAGCGCCTCCAGTGAGCAGTCAGCGACAAAATCTCGTGCGAAAGGATGAGAGCGAGAATCTCATTGATGCTACGTCTCTCCGATAGATTTGTCTTTCGATACGTGAACACTTCCAGTCCCAGGTCGAAAAACCTACAACACTGGAAAACGCCGCATGACGCGTTTCGACATGTTGCAAGTTTCGGGGTGAAACGATGGGGAAGACTAGGAACAATTTCAGCTTTTTCTTTTCGGTATTGTTAAGAAAAGGGATATCTCGCTTCCGTGTTCATTGCTAGTCATGCATCTCTCTTCTGATTTATTGTTTGTGTTAGTCTTGCAGAGAAAGTAAGTATAAAGCACTTAGTCGTAGATACAGGTAAACGGCAGCGAGAAAATATCACACACATACACACACAATCTAAAATCTTGACTTCACTAATGCTAGATGAAAATGGGATCTGTGGATTATTACGAAGTCAAGACTTAAAGAAATAAGGGAATAGAATGAACTAACCAATAACATCCAACCAACTAATTGCAGTTGAACCACAACGAACTAGCACACACACACACACACACATACACACACACACACACACACACAGACGTTGCGTATATAAAATCTCAGTAGATTCAATACGGTGTATATTAACAAAAATTGAAAACATTTCATTCATCTCATGATCATAACATATTTCAATATGTGTGGTCTTTTGCCAGGCTTGGGCAAACATTAATGAATACCCCATTTCAGTTTTATGAGAGGTGCTGCCCAAATATTCAGGAAATCTGAACAGCGCTTACGAACCCTATGTAGCACGGAAATCGCTGCATACATGCCCAAGGACACTACTTCGAAGGAGACGGGAGAAACTAGGTGTATGTGCTATTAATTTATTCGACAGTAAAATCCCCCGAAATCCTGGCTAGCACTTCGTATAGTTCATATATATTTCTTTTTAAATGCAACTTTCATGTTAAAAAAAACCCTCCGAAATTACAACGTTATAAACACTTGGAAAGAAAACGTTGTAGTTTATCAGTTTCTACGACTAAACGTCAAAATAACAAAAACAAAAGAGAGAAATCTGGTTGCATATGCCGAAAAATATATAATGGGAGAAAAAGAACTATTAAGAAATGGTTTTGATGCTGGGAATCTATGGCCAAACCATTTTGAAGTTGATGAAAGAGATGCAAAACGATAAGGAAAAGTGGTGCATCCAATTCAAAGGCGTATTGTTTGAAGACGACGACATGTGGAGTTGCCAACGGCCAAGTGTTCTTGTAATCCCACTCTTCTCTCGATCAGTCTATTTCCTATTTATATTTATTTATGTTTAATGCACCACTGTTCTTTTGGACGCTTGTTGTAGGGTTCTATTGTTTCCCATTCTTCAGTATTTCCGAGAAGTAACGCTGGTTATTCATATAAACACGAAATGGCTTTTCAATTGTTGGAACATGATACGGAGTGAACGATACATTATTTTCATGTCGACGAAAATGTGTTTATCTCTTTTCCTTGTTCTTACATATGTTTGTGTCCACTTCTGTATGATCGATCTATCTATCTATCTATATAGTTTTTTTCTGTTATTGTAAAAACCTTGCAGTTGTATCTGATTATTTATAGTGTGGATCTGCAATCCCGACAGATGTGAACATGCAGATCTTGTACTTGTAAAACTAATCCTGGATGTAAATAAGAGTTGAAAGATTTACGGAAACCACAAGAAATGATTTAATGTCATATGAATTAATGCAAAATCGGGAATGAGACATGATGAGAGTGCGTTTCAATAAATCTATCAAGATGCGAAATTTCCGAACATTTCAAAGAAATAATTATGGTAGCGAATATAACCTTCTTTAATTCATGATCCATGTGAAAGTATTTATTTTGACGAAGTTAACATATGTTCGTCCTTGGAATTAATCACCGATCTACGTATGTAAAAGCAAGTATTACGTTTAGAATATAACTAGACAATCATGTGACCCGTTGTACCACAAATCGGATTGAGCGTGAACGTATACCCAAGAATATTGTTTTTCAGTAGCAAATTACCCGAAATCTTTTGAATTCTTTAGGGTATCTTAATTCAATACGTAGGTTTTGTGTTTTGAAAAATGATTTCTAAAGAAAGTAAAGAGAGTAATCGAAATACTTCAAAGCCGTAGTTTTGTAAAATGGACAGAAAGTGAGGCCCAGTTCAACAGTATAGTTACATCTTAGATGGAACACCCAGATTTCGTGATTTGAAAAAAAAAATGATTTCTCAATTAAAAAGAAGTAACCGAAATACTTCAAAGCCCTAGATTTGCGTGACTGACAGAAAGTGAGGTCCTACTTCAGCAACAGAATAGCATTGTAAATAGAAAACCCATTCCAAATTTCGTGTTTTAGAAAAATGATTTCTCAACAAGTAAAGAGAAGTAATCGAAATACTTCAAAGCCGTAGTTTCGTATGGCGGACGGTAAGTAAGTGTCTCGTTCAGCATTATAGTTACATGGTAAATATAACCCCCTCCCAAAACATAATGTAACAGTTATAAATCACCTAGATGTTGTTTTGCATTCTTTAGATTAGCGCATTTTAGGGTTACCTTAATTCAATACCACTGGCTACAAGGCATTTTGGCGGCGAACAGTATCAGAGTTGTATTATTATATAGATTCATAGGTTGAAATGATATTGCATGCAGTAACATATAATACTGTTTTTATATTATGATAATGAGTGTTAGTTTAAGATGGATGGTGGTTGTTTGGATATCGAGTACGACCGGCTGAAATAAATAAACACACATATATACATGTGAGTATGTTTGTTTGTACAATTATATGTAAGTGTGATTACGAAAATACGCATGTTATGATATACTACCACGAGAAGGTCATTTCCAGGTCAAACACCTGTGCGGAAGTGGAAGTGACACGGGAACCTTAGAAAATAGGTATATGCGTGGGTGTCCAAAAAACAGGATGTGGAAACCGGAAATGACACGAGCGTGGGGGTTCGAAAACCCCATAAAGCTCAGAGCCGAGACGAGGAAGCTCAGAAGAGACAGACAAACTCGGAACTCAGGACCCAGGCAGACTGTCTAGGGCTGGGAAGGCATAAGACCAAGTTCTCCTGTTGGGAACGGTCTCTTGGGCACACCTTATCTCGCTCCCACTCTTCATTCTCCGGCAGACAAAATGTAACTTAAGAAATAAAAATATGTTCACATATTTTTACAAACAACTTTCGAGTCTTCGTGACCTTCCTTTCTATCCAAGTACAGGACATTCACCCCACTATACAGCACGCATACATAAGTATCTTGAGTTTTTAGATTATTACAAAAAGCAAGAGTGTGCCTGGGTAGGAATAGATTAAGTATGAAAAATTAAAAAACAAACAAATATAAAATAGCATAGCAGAATTGACAAAGGAATGAACACAGAAGATAAAGAGGATAAAAGAAAGAACGGCAAAGGAAAGAAAGAAAGAAAGAAAGAAAAACAGCAAACAGAAAGAATGAAAAAGAAAGACAGAAAGGAAGATGGAAGACAATCATGCAGACAGTATCTGTTATTAAATACGTTGAATGTTATTGAAAGGCATTTTACATAATAAACAGCACATAATTCAATCTATTACAAACACGTGTGATGGTTTAAATTGAGTGAGTTTGAACGCTTTTCCGCAACCGGCAGGGAACAGACTACCTGGAATAATGCAAATGGTTATTTCTACCAAATCATGCAAAGGAAATTGAGATGACCAGGCAAAGTTCGTTCAGGAAGAGCCTAGGGGATTCTTCAATCTGAACCATGAATCGAAATATCCGTTGTTATTTGAGCCAATAAGGAAAGCAAGAATAAATATGCACAGACATCTTTCTTGCTTATTGCGTATTGGTAGCTTTACAGTTCTGCACGATAGGAGAGCTTTTCACCCTATATTATGATATATGAGTTTCGATCTCTTAGGGCGATGTTTGCTACACATATAATGAAGTAATATTAAAATCAGAAAAAATATAGCCTTTCTGCCCTTATATCTGGAGTTATTTGAACATCACGTTAAAGCAAATTTTACATCAAGGCAACGGGTCGGGAGTATTGACGTTAAGGTTTGGGTGTTTCTCTTCAATTCGATTTCTCAGTGGTTGTGGTTATGATCACAACGATATTTTAGGTGATATTTAATTAAGGAAATATTTGGTTATGGTTTTATGTTTATGGTTTGCTGTCAAATCTTATTTAATCTAAGTTATCACATCTACAGCTGTACTAGTTCACTGATTCTGTAATAGTTAATAATAATATTTAAACGCAACCATTAAACTAGAAAGCACTCAGAGAGCACATACCTCTGCCAACACCAATGTCAGAGGAATTAATTGTGCATGGATCCTCCCAAACATTTAATCACTACATTCGTAATCCATTTCCCACTCTTCCAAAAATTTTCGGTGAAATCCATTTAGAACTTTGGAAGATATCGTGTGGACAGATATGAAATGTTGGCGATATTATGTGGTGTGGAAATATAAATACGACGGGAGGTAATTTTGCATGGATTCGCCGCCAAATTTAATCTTACCCTATTTTACATGCTTCCACTGAAATACATTGAGAACTTTTGGAGATATTGTGTGGACAGACATGAGCGTATACTTAAATGATTGAAAAAGAAAAACACGGAAAATATCTTTCAATCCAAACGAAATTCCTGGATCCACCCCAGAATTTAACCACTTCTTCCTTGCCCCCATGTTATCCACAATATTTCATTGACATCTATGGGCAGATACCGTGTGGATAGACAGACATACAGACAGACAGACAGAAAGACACGACCGAATGCACATAGATCTCCAACTGTGTTGGTAGAGGTAGTAAGTTATATTTCCTAGCAACTGTTGATACTAGATTACTAAATACACGAGGAACAGACTTTTATTTCGCGTGTGGGTGTTGAAACACACGTTTTAGGCTCCGTCGGTAAGATTGTAAGAAGCTACAAATATACATATGTCGTAGATTCCAGCTTTTTTCAACGCAGGCCTCATCAACTGATTGCATAACTCATCTGTCTTGTATATTGACGCGCTCATAGTCATTGACTGCGCGTAGCTCACACACACACACACACACATCCACACACACATACATACACA
>VCCN01001361.1:2660426-2671301 GCA_006491835.1 Architeuthis dux | reverse complement strand
ATATTATCCATGAATGTCTTTTCCTATAACGATGATGAACATTTTCCAAGATTCTTTGGGAGATTTGTTTTATTCATATGAATTCATAGCATCATTATTCGGTCAACAGAGGGTTTTACTATAGCCTTATGTGACCGTTCAGCAAAATTCTGTATTCCATCATAAAATAACGATTGTAATTTTAAATATATTAATTCGTCGATATTTTGAATTTATTGGAACCAATGACCAGCACATTAGTGTTGCATGGAGCAGAACAATTTTTAGTCTGGCGTCTAGAGAATACTCTGCATGTGGAAAACGTTTCTTGTCCATAAAAACGTCTTTTTGTTTCAATTAGTCATTCAATTAAGCCATTTGCGCACTGTAGTAACAGTTTGACCAAGTTTATCTGAATCCCACTAAGCACAGAAAGTTTTGTTTTGCAGTAGATTCTGTTTAGGTTGATATGTTGAAGGATGTTCACTTAACGGTCGTAAACAGTAAAACAACCCGAGCATTGCGATTCCAAAACAAAATAATCGGGAACGCGCGGCAATTGATTTTTTACACAATGCGATGGTTTTAATTTTGCAATAACTTTTGTAAAACGTTTTTTGCATCACATCTCAAACATTGCTCTGAAATATGCTAGATACAAAGTTTCGGGTAATTTTATTTTTCTTCCTCATGTTGTTGCTTAAAAATCTCTATTAGAAATGAATGCACGCCTGAACTGCAGAATTGAATTAGACGAAACTTTGCAGGCATATGTAAAACAATCCTGCGACGGTTATAGGCTAGAAAACAAGGATTCCCCCATTTCGTAAACATATAACAAAGCTTGATCTGTAATCAGAAATAAATCGCTCATCAGATATATGCCTCCGTGGCGCAGTTGCTTAGGGTGTTCAGCAGTTAACTAAAAGGTTGTTGGTTCGAAATCAACCCTTTCACATTCGATATTTTCTTGTAATTCTAAATTGATATACGACACATAAAACAGAATCAATTCTAACAGAAATGTGTTTTAGTCAGCAAGAGCTCTGGGGTAGACAACATCTCTTGTTCTGTGGTTTGGTGCTCTGATGAAGAGATGTCTGCTTGTCCCAACATGTGAGCATACAACAAAGAGCTGATCATGAGAGAAAAATGGACTTGTTAGTTTAACTCCAGCAACCTTGAAGGACTGTCCCCGAGACTTGTTGATGGTCATAGCAAATGATAGTCTCACTGGAAACTGAAGGCGCTTGAACTGAAATGGCATATCTGTTTGAATGATGGAAATCTTTGGAATAAGAACATCTACTCCCTTGGCACAACAGCTCATAATGGTGGCCTCGATCACATGGGAGATAAGAGTTTTGACAACTAGTCTTGTACCGTTACAGAGTTTTGATGCATCGTAGCAACATAATCGGTAGTCCCACTTTCAGTTGAAGATTGTGAGGTGGAACACCAGTGGGTTGAAGACAGTTGAGAAACTCTGTTAGATAGTTGACAGCAGTGTCAACTGATTTGTACCATCTGGATTGGTCTGGTAGCTGTTGAATGATGGTGGCAAAGCCAATCATGATTTCTATAATTCTGTGAGAGGCTAGGATAAACCTTTGATAGAATCTCTTGAGATGTGTTTGTGACTGTTCCACAATGTTTTGGTATTGTGTCATCTCCACTCAGAGTTTACTGGTAGCTGACCATTTCCCATTTGAAGCAAAACCTTTGCACACTGGCTTGCTAAGACATCTCTATTAAGAGTAACTCTCATGTTAGTAGAAAGGTGAGGTTTTTTCCACTTGTCTCCAAATACAGGATTCCTTAAAGAATACTATCTCACCTCTGTCCCATTCATTCAATCCGTGGGGTAGATTGTTCTTATTCTGTTGTCCATGTCAGTGTGATATCTAGCATTCGTTATTCGTCCTTGTGATGTCGCTTGTCTGCCGCTTTCACTGAACCAGCGTATACGATTTTTCGACACTACCCGACCCAGGTTACTTGATACGCTTAACAAACGTCTTTATCCACCCGCCAATTTGTCCCAGGACAGCATGTTATCGAGTACGACAGACACCTGAACAAGGTCGGTGGGTACAGCGGCGGAAACGTTGTGGCAATAACAACCAAGATGAGGACATTAGTCCGAATATATCCGTTAATCATCCTAAACCTTGCACTTAAAAAAAAAACAAATTAACAATAACTGGTTAGTCACTCAATAGAAACCGTCACATGACCAACATCTTTTGGCGTGTTGGGGGTGATCAATTAAAACATTGGGTAAAAAAGGGGATCAATGAATTAGTTACATCTCTCGCCTTTTGTGGGGCAGCGATCATTAAACAAGTCTGATTTTTTAAAAAGCGTGAATGCTACCGGACACAAACTAAGGGGTCAATCTAGCATGAAATTAGATTGCAAATTGCACACCGCCCTAAAAACCTATTCGGGGGGGGGGGGGTAAAAAACAAAAGAAAACGAATTTTCTAGATATAATGAGTAAATGCTTAAATTTTCAGCCCCCTAGCTCCATTGGTGCAACCTGTACGCGTGATAGATACATAGACAGCCAGATAGCCAGCCAGCTAGACCCACTTAAAAACTTAACAAACCTATGTTGACAGTTTTGGCTGACGGTTTCTAACTTTACGAGCAGAACGCACAGCCAGCAGTAAATTTGGATTGTTGAATTCGTTTTTCTGAAGACATCAACCACTTACTTCCTAAGATCTGACTTCACGAATAAAGACGAGATATGGAAAATATTGACAATTAACAATATTTAGCGCAAGAATATATTTTATGTCTTGCGTTCGAACACTGAAAATGCACTAGTGACAAGCGTGTCAAACTGAGATAATTATGGTATCATGAGAAAAGATAAAATATGATGAATTAGAATATGCTAGCAATGAATCAAAAGATGGTTTTCTTGGCTGCTTCGGTTTTAAATGGCTGATAAAACATCGGATTTTGGAACGTGCTAAATAATCTTTTAAAAATCAAGTACTTTTTTAAGATATGTGAAATCGAAGCAATAAAGAAGATACTGAAATATTATAATGTTGCCTACCCTTCTACGAAAAGACCTATGATAAAATATACATGTTCACACACACATCACTAAGTCTATAACGTTATGATGTAGAAATCATTCATTTTACACAACAAATATTTATTTTTCAACATAATTTCCTTCCTTGTCAATCCACATATTCAGGTTGGAAATCTACATTCTTCAGCCAAAAACTGTACCTCACTCCAGTGACCCCCCTCCAAATTCCTTTACACTTCCTTTTCCCTTTTTCCTTTGTACTTTACATATGACATTTTAACCAACATACATTCGTTTGAACACATTTTCTAACAAACAAGTGTACTAAATGATATGTTAAATATATCAATACGTGGTAAATAGTAATAATTGGTACTGGGCTGGTCTGCTTGTGAGAATGAGTGACGAACGAATCTAGCGTGATATCTATTATACAGTGGTTAGTGTTCAATACAGGGTGTGTATGCAGAAGCACGTGATGAAAGATTGCCAGGATTAGGTTACTAGTTCGAATACACGTAAAGCAAATATATTTTCCGGGGTAAACGACACATGGGGCAATGACTTAGTCTTCACTTCGTGAACGATGCATTGAGACCTAATCATTGTTTGTAGCGAATGTTGGTTTCTATGAGGCCGGGGTGCTAGATGAATTGCCTAAAAGGCTCTAACTAACCAATAACTTGAGGGAGAAATGGATCCAAGCCTTTCCCAATGGCATTAGTGTGAAGCGAACGCAAATTGTCCTAGCTGGAGTCAGCTGATTCCATTCTCTGTATCGTTAACAGTTTGGCCACTTGCACCACCAGATAGTTCAAATAAGTTGTGAAAGAATTACGACTATCATTTAGCTTTGAGAAATTGTAGATCATAGTGAAAATGCCATTTTCTTAGAAGTAATTAGTCCTGTCACCAAAAGTGAAAACAGTTGCAATTAGGTGCTTGGAGCCAGTTATATGTGCACAAGATTACAAACTGAATACGAAGCCTGATAATATTGTGGATGTTGTAGGAGAAAAAAGGTTTGTTATCTGAGTGGATAAGCAGCGGCTTGGGATCTGATAAGGCCAGCTTCCAAAGGCCAACACGAACCGCCATACAGCAAGTTTTAGAGAAATGTTCCAACGACAAAAGAAAATAACCTTTAATTTGGCACAGGAGGCAATGTCGTCTCGCAGAATTGTGCACTGAACAAAATGTCTAATTACATCGTGAGATAACTTCAGCGACCCGGGTTTATCGTAGGGGAAAATTAGTCGAGTTATCAGTCAACTTCTCGAATCCTTTATTTCGGAGCTGTTTGTAGATTAGGTGCGTTCCTTTGTTAAAAAGTTTCTGTCGTGTTGAAAACTAAAGGACAGAATATCTACCTCTTGATTTGCAACATTTTGACATGTTTTATTTTAGATGAGTATCAATGAGCGTTAGTAGATGCACACAGGAGTTTGCACTCAAACACACATAAACGTACACACACGCATATGTGTATATGTGTGTGTGTGTGTGTGTGTGTGTGCACAATACATGAAAATATGAACTCGTGTAGATACTTCCAGAATAGTGAAAATCGACAAATCACATTCAAACTCAAAGCCTTGAACAAATACATACATAACTTTTGCCATTTTACTTTCAGAAACAACATTTATGTAATACTTTGACATTCAGCTACAGCGCCAGTCAATCCTGTAATTAGTTATTCTAATCACTTAAATGCCACGATGGATGAGATAAAAGGGGATAACGACTATGTAGGGAGTCTACTCATATAAACACCAGTAGTAGAATAATTATTGTACCTAATGTAAAATGTAGACTGTAAAGCGACACGAGCATTGCAATAAAAAAGCAACACTAGTAACATGAAAGATAATGTAATCTGAAATTAATAATGAATATATTTATAAAAATTCCGCTTAATAAACTAACGGTATATTGTCTTCGTGTGTATCCTACGTATATAGCCTTTCATCGTAGTGTAAACTTTGAAGATAAATATCCAGTTTAATTTTATGTTTTACAGAAATATTCTAACAAAGAAAATTGTCCCTAACCAAGATAACCATGAAATAAATATCCAGTTTAATTTTATGTTTTACAGAAATATTGTAACAAAGAATATTGTCCCTAACCAAGATAACCATGAAATAAATATCCAGTTTAATTTCATGTTTTACAGAAATATTGTAACAAAGAAATATTGTAACAAAAGAATTGTCCCCAACCAAGATAACCATGAAATAAAACAGGTCAGAGATTAAAGTAATTAAAATATAAATATACCTTCACCAAGCAACAATTTCTTAAATTTAACATTTTCTTTGTGAATGAATGGTAATCAAATACCCGACATATTCATACCTGAAACAGTAAGAAAGATGCTTACCTGCGCAATGTGTTAATATAATTGTAAAAACTTACAAAACATTGAACAAGGATATTTTATATAGACGAAAACATATTAATGCAGTTGCAAAACTAAACAATCTAATTTTACAAAGTCTAGTTACATGCCGCTAAAAACAGTTATTGTGTGTCATTGCATTAATATCTTTTCGTCTATTTTATTATAACATATTCTTGTTCAGTGTTTTTAAAGTTTTACAATTATATTAACAGATTGTGAAGGTACGCATCGTATTACCAGTCCTCTTTTGTTTAAGCCGTTTTGATGTTTTTCTTTTAACAAGTCATGTATAACTTCTAGATGAACAGTTAGCTTGTTATTTTAATTGAGAATTTGCTGATTCCTGCATTTCAAGATTTTCTATTCGCTATACTTGCCCTCAGGAAGTTGTAAATCAATCGCTATATGTAAACATATCGTAAACTCTATTTCGATACTTCCTAATGTCGAAAAAGATGTTCACAAATCTTACAAAATATTTTGATATGAATAATTTTGATTATTGGATAATGGCTAAAGTAATGTTAATATTTATTTTCAAGTAATACAACATAATTTCGTTTTGAATTTCTGAGATGAGGAATCCTCATTACTATTCACTGAATTATTCAGACTAGTGTCTGTCGTACTCGGTAATCTATTAGGGCTTTTCTATTTTGTGTCCAGCAGCATTCACACTTGTTTTTCTTTTAAATTTGGACATTTTAGTGATCACAGTCCAACAAAGTTAAGAAAAGTAACTCACTCAATAATCACCCCCTTTTCCAATGTTTAATTGATCAACCCCAACATGGCATGCTGTCAAAATACGTTGGTCATGTGACGGTTTCTATTGAGTGACTAACCAGACCTGCATAGATTTATGATTCAAACCATGCTGGTAGTGTTTTCATCAAGGTAACTGTACCACAGCCTCTGCTTAATTTACGAGGTCAAAAGCAGCATATATGGGTGGCGGTGATTCATAATTACCCCTGGAGTGTTAGTTATTCTTGTTTTTGCTAAAAGAATGCTGTAAGAAGATAATACAAGCTTAACAATGAGAACTGAATAAGGCGAAACATTGCAGGCCTATATAACTTGATCATAGGAAGGTCATAAGTTAGGAAGAACAATGATTTCCCGCAGTGTGTAAACATATAACAAGGGCCCATTTCCTCACCAAATAGTATGTACACGGCAGATAAGTAACATCAAGCCACATTATAAGTCTATGTTTCCAATACATGATTGTCCCACGGATAAAGACATTGGTTAACGCATCTAGCAATTTTCCTTGCGGAAGCAGGTTCAATCTCTGGGTCGAGTGGACAAACGATATCACAAGGTCGAATTGGAAAACTCAACTTAATCATATTAAGAGCACGGCGCTGCCGCTTCTGCCCGATTATAATCTGTACTGACGTTGGTACTGCCTGATCTGCTAAACCTTGAGTCTTAAATCCCCCTGATTTTGACATTACTCTCTTTGGCCTTCTGTATATTACAGCTTTAGTTTCACGGCACTCTGCTGATTATAAGAATGGGTCCTTGCCAAACTGTAACCAGATCTTGTTTGTTTTATAAGTTAATAAGTCAACATAGGTTTCTTCAGCTTTGAAGTTGGTCTGTCTGGCTGGCTACGTATGTATCATGCGTACAGGCCGCACCAATGGAGCTAGACGGCTGTAAATTTAAACATTTACTCCTTATTATGTCTATAAAAAACTTTTTTTGTTTTTTGTCCCCCACCACCAATGTAAGTTTATGGTAAATCTGTCCCTTATTTTGGGTCTGGCAGCCTTCACGCTCGTTGTTTTAAAATTCAGATTTGTTTATGTGATCACTGCCCTACAAAAGGCGAGAGCAGTAACTCATTCATTGGTCAACCCTTTTCCAATTTTTGAATTGATCACCACCAACACCGCATGCTACGAAAAGACGTTGATCACGTGGCGATTCTATTGAGTGTTCAATTATTGCTTGAGTGCAACTGCTGTTTTTCAAAAGCGTTTATCTGTGACGTGTGTGTGTTTGCTTCCATACTCAATATATGGATCATGGCAACATATTGGATCATTTAAGATTTACTTGCGATTGCTTTACGGTAATGAGACTGTGACCAACTAATTTCGTGATATTCATTTTTATATATCTGAATATCTATCTCTCTCTCTCTCTCTCTCTCTCTCTCTCTCTCTCTCTCTCAAAGTAGTTGCTGTAGTTATTTTCTAAGAGGGTAGCTGGCACGTACGACTGAGATATAGCGAATAAAATGTCACATACCAGTGCCTCTCCCTTCTTGGGGTAGTCCCAATAAAAGTCCTACGAAATAAATGAGATTAACGCAGAATATAGCATCGTTCTGACATCGGTGATCCCAATTATGTTTTAAAAGTTAGCAAATTCACTAGGCGAAAACTATATCGTAAAGATTAGTCAGCAGACACATTAGCTAGTCTCGTGGGTTCGATCTCCACTGGGTGCCCCTCTATTAAGTCCTTTTACAAGACTAATGGCTGCCAAACTTATGGGAAGGCCATAGGTTAGGAAGAACAGGGATTTCCCGCAGTGTGTAAACATATAACAAGGGCCCATTTTGTAAATAATAGGATGCATATTCCTTGATCAGTTGGCAGAATTTAAAAATGATGCCCACATGTTAGTCATTTTGTGGTTACTGATCTATAACAACTATCCGTTTACCTCACCTCAATAAAATACCTCCTAAAACATGTTTATCATGTTATAATCATCACATTAAAAACAGAAAGTAACGTAAATAAGTTACTTGATAGTGAGTAAAATAAATAATTTTAAAAAACTTACAGAATTGTACATGGTTGCTTCGGATTAATTTCCTTGTCTTTGTTGGGTTTTCTTCATAACAAAGTTTCGACCGTATACGCTCCCGCATTCCTTGTGTGTCTGTTGTGTTTTGAAATATTGTAAAATCCTTTTCTGTAGGAGCATGCGCAATCATTGTCGTACACGTCACGTCCAGTGATTGTGTCTGTGGAATTGTGTCCTACTAGCCTTTGTGCCGAACTCATAACCTCCCGTTGAATTGTGTACAATCTCTTATTCCATCCTGATTAATGTTTCTCACAAGCTCTCAATGTCTCTGCTTGGTCTGCTGATCGAGTTATTGCAAAGATAGGAGCGGAACGAAAGGTAATGATTTCATGTAGGCCGGGGGCCAGCAGGGCCTACCGTGCACCCCCCCCCCATGATTCTACATTTAGGGTACCAAAACCCTGGTAGGGATTAAAACGTATATACCACCGTCAATGATTAATTCTATGATCCATAGAATTTGGAATGTGTACTTGAAGTGTTCTTCGTAAAATGCCGAGTACTTAGCTTCACGTTTTGGGCTCTGACGTTTTACTCCTAAGAGATACAAATTGGTAACAGACACCGTTGGAGAGCTGACAAGATTCACTATCTAACGATATAAAATATATATACTTTAATCAGAAACAATTCTACGATTCATAGACTTTGGGCTGTGTACTTGGAGTTTTCTTCGTAAAAGGCTGAATACTTAGCTTCACGTTTTGAGCCGTAACATTTTAAGCCCAATAGATACCGTTGGAAAGCTGAGGAAATTCTCTTTCCAACGCTATATATATATGTATATATCTCCTTCATGAATTTAAGGTAAAATAAAGTGGACTTTTGAATTCCTCGTGTCGGAAACCCATGATTTAGCCTTTTAAAGTATTCCGATATGTCAATTGGGAGCCGAGATTTGAAATTCTGTCTTTTTTTGTGTGTGCTGGCGGCCATTTTGTTTTATGCAAATGAGGTAGTTCTTCCCAACTTTTTTCTTGGGAACATCTTTTTTCTGAAAGAGAACAATTAAGGAACATTTTGGTACCCTACATGTAGAATCATGGGAGGGTGCAGGTAGGCCCTGCTGGCCCCAGCAAGTTCCGTCTAATCCCAACCGATTTCTTCTAAAGTGTCTTTAGGATCGTTCCAGGTGCTCTAATACTAAAGGGCCCCTCTCTTCATATTCTCTAGTTTTTTCAGCTCTCTGGAAAGGTCCTGGTATTCTCCTCCAGCTCAACTCTGTTATTCAAGTTACATCTGTTAATTGACACACTTTCCTTCCTTTATAACAATTCAATCAGGCATCTTATCAAGAATAGGATGAAACGTCTGAATTACAAGATTCAAAGATATATTGTTTCTTCTATTCTGAAAGAAATTTTCGAGGTTGTGGTCATACCATTATTTGTATTGTCAAACCCAATTCGTTTTCACAGTTCCTATTGGACTACACTCCAAATCAAATGATGTCTGGTTTTGAATTTATCTTTTATGAAAATTTACGGTATTCATTTATGATATGATTTACCGTCTCATTGTTTTCCCCACTTACGTATCATTTACTGTTTAGCTGGATTTTATTGATTTTTACCCAGATATAATTAGTTCTTATACTTTTGTTTTGGGAAGCTATTACTATTTTTCTTTTTTCAGATGTTCTATATTCAGCCATGTCCAGGCCATTATTCCAGCTACACCTATTGTTTTCAGAACTTTTGAATTTGTGAATGTGAAAGAATGGATATTTACTGCAACAATAGCAGTCATGGTTACGCTAAACCAATCATCTATTATCATAATTTGCATGATATAATTACTACAGGGTGGGTGAGAATTAAGTCCCTATTATAAATTATATATGCTAGGCTATGGACTTATTGATCTACCCTCACATGAATGAATGAATGGCTTGGCTTCGCGAAAGAAGATTTTGGGGATGGTTTTACACAGCATTTGACACATAGACGTGGCCAATGTGTGGAGTAAACCTCCAGCTTGAGCAGTGTAGTTTTATGGTGAAGTGCGACTTGCCCAGGGTCGACCCCATCCTTTAAACCGGTGGTTTGTATCCTATAGGCCACCGGGATAGTGCGGATTGGAACAGAGCCCATAGGTCATAGGTTTGACAGGAGTGTCCTTCTCCTTACACATATCCATACAAGTTATTCCCAATTTCTAATAGGGAGTTTCTTTTCACGTACGTTGTGTAGAGAATCGGCCGAGGAAGCTTTTCACTCGTAGATTTGGATCAGAATATCTATATGACTGTATTGTTGCCTTGTATGACCTGATGGGATCCGACCATAGCCTTTTGTTACGCAAACTTTAATAATGGAATTCACTTTTTTCTGCTCGAGGTTAAGAGCAAATAGTTTTTGTCCAAACTGCCTATCCCTTTTGTCGAGACACACAGCAATGAAGATGATGCGGTCGCTTGAAATGTCAAACATGATGTTGGCGTTTTCGCATTGTTTATCGGTAATTGATGGAGTTCATCAAGTACGCAGACTGTATTTTGACATAACTCATATTTTAGGGAAGGGTCACGCAGTATGTTCTCATCGTCACACACATGATCATACTACTAGATATGTAAATGTGACAGAGTGTGTGTGAT
>VCCN01001361.1:2612592-2623905 GCA_006491835.1 Architeuthis dux | reverse complement strand
GATCGTCTCTCTTTCTCTGAATCTATCTCTCTTCCTCTCACTATCAACATCTCTTTCTCTCACGGCGACAAGAAGTACAGATGGCCATTATCCAACATAGTCGTTTTAATGCACGTGACAAGGTTTCGAATAACCTATTCGAAATGATTTCGAACCAAAGTTTCGACCACGGGAAAACAACAGTCCACAACGTGAAAAAGGTCCTAAATCAACTGCGCATGATACGATCACGACGGAATTGGCGCATCGAACTACGACCACGATGAAAGGGGAAAAGAATTAAGAAAAACAAAAGAAATGTCTTTCTTTCAGTTGTTTTCTTAACAGCGACCAAATAACCGTAAGTACAGTTTTTCGCATCACATGTTTTTCTCATTTTCTTCGGCAGAGCAACTTTTTTCTGACGAGTCAAGGTATATAATCGGAAGAAATGATCGTCTCTCTTTCTCTGAATCTATCTCTTCCTATCACTCTCAACATCTCTTTCTCTCACGGCGACCAGAAGAAGAAGTACAGATTGCCATTATCCAACATAGTGACTAGGAAATCAATTAGATTGATGAATAAATACTCACAGTGCAAAATGTATCCCTGTTTTCATCATAAATCTACGGACTTGTTGATTTACATGCGTATCTCTACATGTATCTATCGTTATTATATCGCTAAATATCTAAATATTTTCGATTACATTTATATTGCCGTTCCTTACATCTTGAGGTGTAGAGAGCTGAGCTGAGGTCGGATATTTCTTACGTTTTTATAACCGTTTGTTTAATAATCCTCCTTCTTTTTCTATTTCCTTTTTTGCTTTTGTTTTATTCTTTTCACACCCGTAACTAACTCACCCTCTCTTCTTCGCTCACCTTTACATTTATATCCTTCCTTACAAGCTTATTTTTCTCCTAATAATCACCCTAAGAGAAATCCTATTCGAACACAGTTTTGCATCAGAAATTTTAAAATCAATACCTTAGCTTTTCCAGTTTCTAAGACATAATCCCATTCATTGTGTGGTAAAAGAACAAGAGCCAAAAAAGCCCCCCCTAATAAAAAGAAAATACTATTTCTGGCAAACCTTCCATTTGGAAAGCATTGACAGCCTGCCGTGGTGAATGCTGGCCCCCGACATGTGATAACTCTGCGAATGAGATGCCTGAATGAGCACTCCATTAGTGAGGGCCACGGAAGACGGAAGCGCTTCCGGCACTGCTGTACCGACCGCACCGCAATTAGAAGTCCCGCCTCATTTTGTCCAAGAAAAATATGGTAGGAGCATGCCCACTGGTTTGGCATTCTCTGCTCTTCAGAGTGACGAAATCAATAGCGCAATGGATACCTGATTTTCAAACGTTGCTATTGTCGAAGCACGGACTCTCAGCTCTTTCGTTCTTACCATACAGAAAGACGTAAAATCTTCTACGAATCTCAATTTACTGGACTTACATATGTAAATGATTCGTCGTTCTATTAACATTTGACTTGCCTTAAGCCTGCACTGTGAGAACTTTATCCTATGTGGACAGGTATAGAAAATGCACCCCCTTTGCAATCAATACTCTAAACATTTCCCCAGATGAGTAGATATTTAATACATCGTGTAGTTGTAAAATCCACGTGGCTTGATTGGCTGATTTATTTTTTCGTAAATGGAGCAGGTAGGTTAAAATGTGTCTCCGAAGTTTTGCTAATCACTCGTGCCCCATGCTATGGAGCATGGTGCTATCCTTTGGGCAAGTTAAGATTAGAATCAGATTAAATTCCCAGCTACCTACCAAATCCAGTTTTTCGAAAAGAAAAATAGCTTTTACATAAAGTCCACAATTCCGAACGCAGAATCTTCCATTTCTTTATCAGTAAATCTGAACAGAAAGACGCAAGTATTTATGTTTGTGTACCGTTCTCCTTATGTGTACAACCTGAGCCGAAAACGTTCAAAAAATCCTAGAAAATCACGTGAACGATTATCAATACCGTTTGTCAAACTCCAGTCCAAGTTAACAAGAACAAGAACTTATCCACACCCAATTCAGGAGAGTAAACTCTTCACTGTTTGTATATCACGTCAAGTTAAACCAAACCTATATATAAAATCAACAAGTGATTGGTAGGCGTCTGTCTGACCAACTGTGTCAAACTGACACATCTTATATATTTACGAAAATATACAATACAAAAGTAATCATCTTCAGTCGGAATATAAGTAGGAAAGGAGTTTGACGCTGCAGCAGCCCGTCTTGTTATTATTAGACACGCTTCATATAAACACTTTTCAATAAAACAGAGTTCACGAATTATGTTCTAAGGTTAATTGAATTTTGATACATACAGACATAGCATTGGTTAGCTGATATTGCATATATTATTTCACTCGACTGATGCTGCAAATACTCGGTCCCAGAGAATTTCAAGCATAACAAACAGGGGAAAATATTGATAAATTATCCGGGAAAATTAAATATTACTATTTACTTGTTGAGCTAAAATAAGTATTGACTACTTCCACATATATGCATATGCAATTATGACGTAAATTATTGCCATCTCAACACATATATAGATTATATTTACGAAGTTTGACTTAAACGGGTGTCACAATAGCGTAACCCAGCGAGTTTCGAACTCATTATAGTAGCTCGTTTTAAGTGGTGACCTGGGAATAAACATTTGTTGAGAAAATGGTAAAAATAAGCGCATTTGTTCTTATAATGGTTAGCGTTTTCATGTTGCAAGCCACTGAGAATAAGTTCAATCCTCACTAAGTGGTCTACAACCTTGTGGGCATGGCTATAATGATACCAGCAATAAAGAGTGAAACACGGGTGGTTAGAAACCCGCCTCTGAACATGAAGGTAAGCATCGTTAAACCTGATATGGCCTGATTTCTGACTGAAATATGTATTTCCCACTGGTACTAGAGGACGGTGTTCAAGCCGTATTAAAGGCCAATATTTCAATGCTGATTTTCTAGGATTGGTCTTGCACAATCCCTCTCTTTCTCCTCCAAATTCTCTAAGCTATTTTCGTTTTTTTACGACAAAGTAGCGCGAAGAAAACCTTCGAAAAGCGGGTTATAGTTGCATGCATATTTTTTAAATGTGTCCTGTTTTCTTATCGCCGCCTTTTTTGCTACTTTGTATCGTCTGTTTTTGCCACTCATGACAGTATACAACACGGCCTGGAACGTCACGAACTGCTCAAATGTCGACTTTCTCATTATGACTTTTTTCTCTCGCGATAACGGACAGAATCCCAGTCTGTGGCTATATTAGACAGAGAAATAAACAAGTTAATGCAATTTGATTGTGTGTGTCATTTAATGTTGTATTGGTATGTATACTGACGGAAAATAAAATGCCAACACCCTGAACATGTGTTTCAATTCACTCAAGATTAAACGTACTCGTAATATAGCTGGATTACAGTAAATGATCACTTATACAGATCGATACATGCACGGGCTCCAAAATAAGTGTGTATTAAAAGTACTCAGACCCCTTTGGGTTATGGGTAGTGTTGAAGGAGGATATACAGCGTATTAATATGAGGTATGGGTACTTCTGATACACCCCTTATTTTAGATCCTGTGCGCGTATCGATCTGGTTTATCTTGAGTAAATTGAAACACATATTCAGGGTGTTGCAATTTTATTTTCCGTCAGTGTATATTAATTGTGTATTTGTGTAAAGATAGGATGGCAGAACTCAAAGGTTATTACGTTTCGTTGTAATGCTAGGAGGTCCGGGTGGCCGAGTGGTTAACGTCACAGAGAGATGACTTAGCTAGCCAATTTCAAACTTCGGCTGAGAGGGTTAGTGTCCATTTTGCAATAATGCCCTTGGGGAAAGGCATGAATCCATATTTACCCCCAACTATGGGCAAAACGTAGGGTGAAGTGAGTGGCGCCACTTCAGGTGCTTGTTGCCTCTAAGTTTACTTCACATATCGCAAACCGACAGAGAAACTTGTGATAGATGGTGCCCGGACAGGGACGACTGAAGCCGTAGCCAGCGTAAATTGTCTACTTACTTTTACTTGTGGCGCTCTCTAGATTCTCAGCATTCAAGCTTCATTCGTCCCCCAACCTATAATACCCTTCCATAATCTCACGGAGGAAATTAAATGCATATACCGTATTTGAGAGCATATAAGAAAATCCCACAAAATGACTCAAAACTCAAACGTAACTTTGTCCAGTCCCACATTGGTCAGAACTTGAAGAGGAGTTAAAAAGATCTGGGCGATAAATGATATGAATTCAGGGAAATGCCTTTTTTCGTATTTTCCACTGCTTAAATAAGGGGGGGGTTGATGTTATATGCCATCGAATACGGTACACATTCCCAATCTTGTATAAAAATTACATTGTTTCATAACTCAAATCTTAATTGACTATGTTTGTCCCCCGATACTTGCAACATCCCCTATGCAAAGAATGGTATGATTTCATTTGATTAAGAAAAGAGGAGTCAGATTTAGGTTCCTTCCAAATAATACGGTGTCATTTTAGCCATAACACTGGTTAATTGCAGCTTTTTACGCGAACGGATTTTATAAACATTGTCATTATAATAACATAAACATGGCCATGTATAACATTTTAAATCAAGGAAAAACATAGAAGCTGTGTGTAGCGAATAGGTCTTTGCCTCGCGTATCTAAAACATTTCAGACGCCAATGATACATATTACAGTTGGACAATCAATTGAACAAATACGGAATTCTTCATAGACATTATGAATGACTAATGCATTTATTGTCTTAGATACCTTATCACAAGCACAACAATTTGGCTTTCTTTTATTCGATGAACGATTTAACTTCATGGAAAACATACTTTAGCAATACAATCTAATTTTCTTTAAATTGAATCCACTTTCCACCAGAAACCTTTTTTAAAGATGTCAATATGAAATGAATCCTTCTCAACTTTCCTGTTTACTCAAGAAAATGTCTTAAACCAGACGACAGATCGATATATAAGTCAGCTTTTCTTTTCTACCTCGACAGCAGTCTTTGAACTGACACAGGAGTATTGTCAATGTTACCATTCTGTTTTAACAGAGATAGAACATAGAAGACTTGTGGGAGAGATGTTCCGGGGATGTGGTATGGCAACTGATGTAGTCACGATTAGTGGACGTTCTTTTTTGTTTTGAGTCTTTTTATTAACGTTTTTTATGCCATCAGAATTCTTAACTGACAACAGGAGAAAATCTTTCATATGTTGCAACAATATGTTATCTGAGCAGGAAGAGGAAGAGACACATATAAACATCCATCGACATGAATGAGTAGACATGATTCTGTCTTTAGTGACAGGACATTGTATGCGTGCGATAGATAGATAGATAAACGTTATAGACGGTATATCGACAGATGGAGAGTGATAGACAAATAGATAGATAGATAGATAGATAGATAGATAGATAGATAGATAGATAGATAGATTTTTCTTTTTCACTCAGTTTTATCATGTTCGACGTGAAGAAACCTAATATGTGTATGATTGGTTCAATTCTGTTTTTAGAGTGGAAATATGAAAACTAAAACGTGTTGAAGCAAGTAATTTTCTTTAGCGACGAGAGAAGGCGTATAAATGCCGCGACTGTTAATACGTGATAAGGATTGGTGTGTTCACTCGACGCTATCAAATAATTAGATTAAATAAATAAGTTAATTTTTGTCGTTACTTTGCTGATAAATCATGCTTCTATTCAACATTCTGAACATTCTCCACGACGATATTAGAATCTCTGTCTGAACTGGTCCAAAATAATCAATGTATGAGGTGCGTCCGGGAAGTATCCAGATATGTTGGTTATCTCGAGAACCGGTTGCGTGGTCTTGATGTAACTTTGCAACTCATCAGAAAGGATGTTACTGTGCTTGGGTGAACAGATAGTCTTTACTGGGAAGTTGGTAGTGAGACACCAATGAGTGAACTTGTGTACTGTGTGATCGTCGCATCCACCGAACCCGTCCATTCTTACGTTTATTGTAGGGTATTCTGGCGAAAACATCGCATCATCTAAGTCTGTTAGCCCTGCTGCTGTCCAGATTTGGAGGAGATTTCAGACCGTGGAGGCTGATGACGATCTCTTAGCACACTGCAATGAACAATGGAAGGGACGCTGGGATGAAGGGACTAAGGCACCGTTGCCCTAGGTTGGCTATGTTTGTCAAACTCCAGGACAAAGCCAGAGTTGACTTTACTTTCCAATGTAACAATCCTCACCAAAAATAGGGGAGTAAACCGATGTGTAAAATTCCCATTACCCAACCGTGATTTGAACTCATGATCTTTAGCCTGGTGCGTTACCACTTGCGCTAAACTGACAAGTCTTACATACCTCCAAAATGTATAATAGAATTATGCAAGGACGTAGACGTAGGAGCAGAGTTTGACTATGGAGCAGCCAGGATTATTCTTGTTAATATTAAATGGCTGTTTACTTAGATAGATTGATAGATTGACCGATATATATGTAGATGGATATAATACATATTCACAATTGCAATAACATATGCAAAATATACTTAGTCCTAATGGAATACACACCAAATATGTATTTTTATTCAGTAGCTAAAAGCACAGTAAACAGTTCCATAAATCAGACGCATATGAACCAACTTTTCTAATTTCTTTCCAATTCATTACAACGTATGTCCGTCTATTCTCTTTATATATTTACATTCATAAGAAACGACCATAAGCAACGAACTGTTTTACTCACAAATCAACATTTGACAAGACGTGTTTCTCTAAACAATGTTCCATATTTTTCTCTTGTGTGACTAAAGAATGCTTTCCCCAAAGATTGTTATGCTGCTCGTAGTAAGAACGACAACACTGCGGTCCGATATCTACCTGCACTCTCTCTTCTTTTTTCTTTACTCGAGGCTTTCGGTTAAATATGTGTCTTCCTTCTGGGTATTATAACCCCTGCTTAACCTTTTAATGGAGCATAACGGCTGCTGCTTAAGATTTATGTTATCTTGCCATTTTTAATTCCCACCTGATTTTCTGTTTCATTCCAGTGTATACTTTTAAACCACTTACATAATTATCACTGTTTGTATTTTTTCAAATGCATATGACTAATTGTGGTTTTCCAGTTTACTATGTGTGTACTTTTCAACGTCCTGACAGGGTTGAGTGTATCTCGTCTTCTCAGAAGTGAGGGAACGCAGGGCTGCTTTCTCCTGAGATTGATAGAGGGCTTAACCCACCGCCTCCGGAAATCTTTGAAATTTAACCAATTTCAAAGACGTTTTGAGGCCACATTGGATGAGTATTTAGACACACACTGGCTAATTCTTCTTATCAATGAATTTTTCAAATAGAGAATTTTTATTAGTATGTAGATATGGAGGGAACCCCGTTACATGCGTTTCCGCAGCACTAGAGTATTTACACACAGCACTGAGTATTAAGACACACTGAGTATTTAGACACACACTGGCTAATTCTTCTTATCAATGAATTGTTCAAATAGAGAATTTTATTAGTACGTATATATGAAGGGAACGTCGTTCCACGCGTTTCAACAGCACTACACCACTGAGTCTTATGCTCAGCCACTTAACTATGGTTATTAGCCTGCCGTGGTAAAGTAGTCTTGAATATCAATTCACTATTATTATAAGTTTGACCCTCACGGCACCTCCACTACTGTTGCTTTGTGTCAGAGGAAGCTATGCTTACTAAATAACTATGGTTATTAGATTTCGCAAACGGAAGCGTACATGCAATGTTCCCATATGTTCCTGTGCATGCACGCATATAAGTACATAAGCATACCCTGTATCTCTTTAAACTATAAACGGCATTAATCACATACATCGAGAATTATACAATACACATTTCAGATCAAAATTCAGCTAATAACTACGATTCAACATCATGAACAAGTACATATGTAACCTTTCTCTCGATCAATGTATAGCACACTAGACTCGCACCCAGTTTTACTGTGAAACATTGTCACTGGCTGCCTTATTATAGTGGCTTTTAACCAGCGTAAATTATGGTCAAACTCCAGTCCGTTGGAGTTGTCTTTATTTCACCCCGTAATAAGAAAAACAAGAACAATACACCTCATCTAATTCAGGGGAGTAAACTCTTCACTGGTTGTATATTACCTCAAGTTAAACCAAACCCATATATAAATTTAAGATTGATTTGAAATCACGACCAAGTGATTGCTAGGTGGCTATGTTACCAACTGAGTTAAACTGACACGCCTTATATATTTACGAATTTATTTATTGTATATACAATACAAAGGTTACAGTAACCATCATCTGTCGAAATAGAAGTAGGAGGGGAGTTTGTCTCTGCAACTTCCCGAGTTGTTTCGACTATATTTACACAAGTGCACGTTTTGGTGACAAATTTGAGAAGATAAAGTATGTGTACAATACTATTCTGAGTGATAGCATGTGGTGTTTAGAACATTTTCCTCTTGACTGATATAATAGTCTCCCCATCTTCAACGTTCAAATTGACGGCATTGCATAATCTAAACAGGAGTGTATACAAACCCTGGTAACATCTATGGAATAAGCACATTTACAGGATATTTACCCAGCTGTGTTACTTTGCAGCGGATAAACAAATCACATATATGACACAAAACAATTTCTCTTTAATAGCTTAACATGTTGGCTACATGAAATCTACCATAAACAAATTAGATTAAAAATATTTAAATTATTGGCATACTTCTTTTCCAGATCAAGTAGGGGAAAACTTATGGAATAACGCAATGCCGAGGAAAAGATTATGGAATCATCAACAAAAACTTAGTGCTTAGCTGCTCCTCCTCGGGATTTTATGACGGCCTGTATTCTTTGAGGCCTGGACTTCACTAATGAAAAACAATATTCTCCATCTAGCTGGTTCAAACTTTTTCTAATAGCGGTTGAGAGATCAGCTTTGTAGGTTGGAGACTTGTCATGGACTATTTTATTTTAAATTTCCCCCATACATTGTCAATCGGATTGAGAACCGGATTGTTTGCTGGTCATAACTTTGAGTTGATATGGCAAGATGCATTATCATCCTGTAAATAACTTTATCATCACCAAACCTATTGTCTATCAATGGAATGAGAAAGGTTTCTCAAAGTACAATGTGCACCATTGACTTTTGAGCTAATGATTGCCATCTACCCTGGACATGCAACCCCATATCATAAATGAGTCGGGAAATGTGCTTGTTTTCTTCAGGCAGTCATCTTTATATGGTTTATTGAAATGGGCACCAGACTAAAGATGCAGCATCAACACCTTGACCAATGCTGATTCATGATTTATCACTGAATATCGCTTTCATCCAATCACCCACACTCCATGATTGCTTCTCTTTAGCCCATTGTAACCTTGTTTTCTTCTGTTAAGTTGTTAGAGCTGGTTTTCGTTTAGCTATTTTCATGTCATTCAGTCGATTCTTTACAGTTCTGTCACAAACACTGGCTCCTGTTTCTGCACATTTGTTTTTCATTTGTTTTTTCGTGCATTTTCTATTTTCAAAGGCATATTGCTTTGAGTTTTCTATCCTAATGTTTATACGTCTTTTGTGTCCACCTGTATTTTCTCGTTTATAACCTTCCGATTTTGTTCATACTTGCACTAAAGTTTGGGAACAACCAACATCTTTTGCTACACTCCGTGTTGGATTTCCTTCTCGAAGGAGTCTTCTAATCATGTTCATTATTTCAATTGAAAGCTCTCTAGTTGAAGCCATGTTTCCGTTCAATTAGCACAGTCCAACAATAAGTCATTATCAGCTCGTTAAGGTCTCTATTAACTGTAGACTAATTTGCATATTTAGATTTGTGCTGGTATTTGTCTTAGAAATGCATATTGCAATGTAATTCCATAATTATTTCCTCAGCATTGATTTATTCCATAATGTGTTCCTCTACTTAATCTGGAAACACAATATGCCAATAATTTAAATATTTTAATCTAATTTGTTTGAGGTATATTTCATGATGCCAAAATGTTGAGCTATTAAAGAAACATTGTTTTGTGTCATATCTGTGATTTGATTATTTGCTGCGAAGTAAAAAGGCTGTGTTAATATCTCCTAAGTGTGCTTATTCCATCATTTTTACCAGGCGTAGTAGGAATTAATGTTTTATAATTCAAATTACAAACTCATAATACTTGAAATGTTTCCTGAATTTCCGAGATGAAATATTTTCACCGATACGCCAATTTTTTCAAAGGTTGAATCTTTTTATCACAGCTCTTATGTTTTTAGCTATTTGCAAGTGAATGCTGCATCTTCAAAATACTTAATACGTTTTATCGTTGTGTAAGGGGTAATGTAAAGCTAATTGTTTGATGAAAAACGACGCACTTTTCAAGTCCCGCCCGAAAGATACGGAGCGCCAGAAACTTAGGCATTCAGATTTGCTTTATCGTACTGGTGGACACTACCTGAAAAAAGAGACGCTTTCTGTTCATAGGTATTGTTTAGCTGAGGAAGGCCTAACAACCGATGGTCGAAACATTGAAGCAATCACATCAAAAAAGAAAAAAGAAAATTATAATAACTCATCACTGTTTCACAGATGATATCTGTGAAGGTTTTGTTGGAGAAATGGAAAAAAAATGAAATGTCTACATGAATTCTACAATCAGCTGGATGTATCGTGCAACTGAGAAGGCCAAAGAACAAACCAGTCAAAATGGTTGTGATAGGAACAACAAAGATAAAGAAACTAGTTCGACAAATCCATTGAACATTGTGCCTTTCTTATGGAAACATACATAAAACAGAGAATAAAATAGTTGAAGTATCTCGCGATGAGATTCTATATGTGTCTAAAACCCAAAGTATCTCACGATTATAACGTGAATATATTTTTTTGAGCATGTAAATGCAGTAGTTTTATTGATTTCTCACTGCTGATCGCCGACCAATAAAAATTATTAGCTTCCAATTTTTAAATTATCTTCCGACTATAATTGCTCAACCATTACTTGGTTTTATTTCATAGAGCGTATTGAGACTATCATTTATTACCATTTAGGGAACAATTGTCGCTTTATAGGAAATTTCTAATTAAATTTTGTGTCGTGTATTAATGGTTTGCAGACAATTGCAATTTTCCAGGCAGTCTGCTTTCAGGCTTTTGCTGCCATATAAATCATGAATTAGACTGCAAACATTTGATCGAATTATAAATCGTAAATTCTCTAAAAAGTTTTCTTTCTCTGCTTTTGATAATTAGTAATACTTCCAATCATTAAAAAAAAGTTATGTTTGTAGTCCTGTTAATGATTCAGTACCGAC
>VCCN01001361.1:2491358-2509826 GCA_006491835.1 Architeuthis dux | reverse complement strand
GGTCAGTATGGACTTTGAGTAGGAGGATCCATATTAACTTACCAGTTTGCCAACCCTTCAATATAGCAATGTGAGTTCACTTATTCAATCTCCTTGATCAACTCTGAACAAGATTTTAGAAGTTTTAAGTTTAAATTGCATGTTACATAAATAAAAGAACAATCCTGGTTTTTATTCGATGAATTTATTGCGGAATGTTTCAATATTGTGATAAGTGCTGACCATCATTCGATCTCCCACTATTGATGGTACTTTTTATATAAACGATGATTTGAACAAGCAACACATGTGTTTTTTATTGCCTAAGATTGCACGGGCCATTAAGGATTTTGAGCAGGGGGATCCAAATTAACTTACTAGTTTGACAACTCTTCCAAATAGCAATGTGCCTTCGCCTTTTTAATCTCCTTCATCGATTCTGAACGAAATTTTAGAAGGATGGGAAAAAGAACTTGTTTCATGTTTAGAATCACTGTTTAATTAAGTTTTTAAAATAAAAACGTTAATACTATATCATAGTTTTAATTATTAATGTACAAAATTAGTTGCATAGAGTATCAATTTGAAAACTGTTTCGAATGCCAAATATATATATATATATATATTGATATTTGCCAAACTTATTGCTGTTTGATCGAATTCTTCATAAAAGACTCGCGCCCCATCTTGTTAACCATAACTTACTTGCTTTTCGGCTGGGATCAGCCGTGTTCCGTCTACGGTCGGGACACGGCATACATGAAGCAGTCCTGGTCCTGGAAATTCTAAACCCAGGACAGCCCCTCTCCAATTGAACTACACGGGGTGGGAGTCGTGGATCACCCTTACCCCAATGTTTTCTCTTTGCTCATGCAGACGCATGTGTGGCTCGACATTAAACTGACGTATGTCGTATTTGCCCTCGTGGAGAGGCAAATAAATACAATCGCTCAACGGCAGGTGACCAAATATCTGTTAAATCTCTTATCATAATTCACCAAAGGTTTGTCCGTATGTGAAAGTCTAATTCAGTAAACACAACATATGTCTGTGTGTACTAGGCATTATGTACCCAGGCATGTGTTTAGCAAGTTAGTTTTAGAGCATTGCACATTGCTTTTTAAAGTTTTTAGTCGGGGGTTCGATTTACAATGTAAATATTATGCTACACTGGACCATCTTTTGTGTCTGGCTGCTGGTAAATGTAATTTTTAATTAGTGGTTTATAAATTCTTCAAAGTATTGCTTCATCATATCGATTAAAATAATATATAAACAGTTTTCGAATCAGATATATAGATATTAGTTACCACTCCTGAATACTTTCTATATGTCAACACAACACAATATTTCCATAAGTTCTCATGTAATCATGGTAGAGGGATGGGCTCGCCCTTGACACACCCATGATAAAATCATCTGTGGTACCCCAAGACCCTGGTTACGGGATAGGTAAAGGTAAATATATAAATTGAGAAAAGTTGGAAAGTTTCGAGATGTTTTTATTCCTCTATGTTATGATTATAAAGTTCTCATTAGGCATGAATGAACTATTTCAACGAACCGAACAAATATCTCATGAATTCATATGTTTACGAGTTTAAATAACTGCAACGCAAAGGCCTATCAAATCAGACTCAGAAACTGCACACATTTTCCATTGTTGCGAACAGCATTAAATAATCTGCTAATATAATTCAACCCAATAATTAGTTCTAATTATCTTAAAAGGTACTTCAAAGGAGATGTCATTAACTAATTGGGCAAACAAGCAATAGCCATTTCCACATTTATGTGATTTCATTCTCTTTTGAAATGAGTCGTTGTTTCTATGAGACGAACACTAATTCACTATTCAAGTAAACATGTATTTATCAACGGGTAAAAGGTAGAAGATACAGACAAAATAAGTTCAATTTATGGGTAACTAAATAATGTATAGATGCGTCCGCGCATCTCTATAAGACACTTTTCGGTCGGTCGGTCGGTTGGTCGGTCGGTCGGTCGGTCGGTTGGTCGGCCTGTCGGTTTGTCTGTCGGTCCCTAATATGTTAAATATCAATTTTCTCAGTGGTAGAATATTGGATTGATATGAAACTTGGTCCAGACCTTTTGGAGAACCGTTCTCATCTTCCTCTCCCTCCTCTTTCTCCTGCTACTCTACCATACTTAATAATGTTAAACATCAATTTTCTCAGTCGTATTATGTTGGATTGCTATGAGACTTGGTCCGGAGCTTCTGGTGAACCATCCACATCTACCTCTTGCTACTACTACCACAACTAGTAATTATACTACTACTACTACTACTACTACTACTACTACTACTACTACAACTAGTAATTATACTATTACTACTACTACTACTACTACTACTACTACTACTACTTCGTTTAGAATCACTTTGAAATATGGACGTAAGGCTGGTGAACGCATCATTGAACTTATGGTTACGTCTATGGTTATGGTTTCCGTCGAAATCATTTAGCAAGGTATTTCTATTGGGAAATCATCACCAGTGCCTTTACATTATACATATTATATCCTTAACAGTAATGATTATCCCCATTCCTGACCATTGATAATCACGTTACCTGTTTTTCAATATACTACATACAGACTACAGCAACAAATCTTTTACGTGAAAAATTGAAACTTTTGGAGCTTACTGATAATGTTCTTTTTTTACTGCATAGATATTTACAAAGAAAATCACTAAAACTAAACGGGTGTCTGAGTAGTGGTAAAATCAATGGGCAACTGTGAGAAAAGTCGAAACCTTGCCTACGTATATCAGTTTCTAATGTCGTTGGCACTTAGATAGAAACGTAGTTATTGATTCGTTTCCTCCTCACGCCAGTGCATGTAGTAATTAGCGTGAATGACAATTTCTAAGTACTTATTTAATAATTCCTACTCGCGATATCATGATTTACATAAGCAGCCATCTTTTAAGATATTTCTTTGTTTTTGTATCGTAGATGTAAGCATAATCATATTTCTGGTAGTCGTGTGGCAAAATATAGATCAAAATCTCAGTTTAACCCGATACACCTTGTCGTCGACCTCCTTCTGTCTCAGAAGACAATGGCGTCTGCGCCAGGGATTAATCTATGATTGAGTTGCAGCGCCTGCTGTGAATGTACAGCCCGTTTCGCGAGCAGCAGACTCTGTTACCGGGGTATTACACGCCTAACCCTGTGGGTGATGTCTCCACACTGACGTCTGCATCCTCTCCTCTCGTCGTCGACCGGCACAATGCATATTAGCTAGCGATAATGCCCGTTGTCTCAACTCAATTCATTACCATGGTTTTGTATGAAAAGCTACGTAGTTAGGATACGAGGCGTATTGTGTAATATTCATGTTAAATCATTTGTTTCTTAAAGCAGATTCGTCATTGCTGATGGAAATTTCACTTATACGACTTGAAAACAATGATCGATAACTTGAATATGCAAGAAATTCATGTTTCGGTGACAGCTGACCGAGTGTCATAAACGGTGTATTCGTATGAAGGAAATATCTCTCAGGACGACTTTATGGCATTTTTTGAAATGTTATTATTAATTCCGAACTCTTATACTCACGGTCGACTTGTATTCAAGAATATACGGGACTAGTATTCTGGTATACATTCTGGTTCGTATTAATAATTAATTACCTTATTTGCCGGCTTAAAATACATACCTCTGCATGAGACGCACCCATATTTTACAAGGATATCTTGTAGTAAAAACAATTCTCATATGATTCATCGTATATGTATAATAGTGATTTTGAAGCGTTTTTGTAGAATAAAACATACAAGATCGTGCATGAAAATAGAAGATATACTACAATCAAGTAGTATGTGGTATATGATCACATTTATTTACCTTGAATATAAAAATATATTACCATATTTGATGGAATATAATACCCCCTTATTAACTTATATTAAGGAAAAAAGGTTTTCCCCGAATGTATTTATCATTTATCACCCAGTCTTTTAACTCCTAGCTAATCTGGGACTGAACAGAGAAAGTTATGTTTAACTTATATGCCATGAAATACGCCAAATCAACCATAGCTGAAAAGAAAATACCAGTACATTGGTAACAGTGAATATTTCGATAAGAATCGGTACACACCAAGCAGTAAATCACAATAAATGTCGCACCATCGCTCTTGTTTTGGCGTTAATGATTTCAAATGGTTTATTCGCAGTCAAAGTTTCGTTTAGCATTCCTTTAATCCTTCTAGGGGAATTTCCATTTAGATAATAATAAAAACGATACTTAAAACACCACAGTCTTGGGATAATGTAAGACGGTTTCCGTATGCTGAGGAAGGAGGTATAATGAGATGTGGCCTTTCTTCTACTGTTAGCTTTTAATGCTGCCTACTGTAAGTCATTATTTATGTTTTAGTCTAATTTGCCGTCAGTATGTGCTATTAGTTAGGTTGTTTATTCAATATTGTATTATCAGTAATGCTATTAGCCACAACATAGATGTGATTAGTGGAGTATGTGCCATGTGCCTACGGTACTCGGCCTCTCATTTGTGCTGGGTGTAGGGTAATATTTTCATAATATTCCTTTTGGTAAAATGCTTGCTATAGGCTGGTAAATACGGTAGCTTCTCCTAGTACGACATGAAAGGATTATGATACGCCAATTCTCTAACAAATATAAACTAGCTTCTCTTGAAATCAGCATTTGAAACCCTGGCGTTTAACTAAGCTTGATCACTAGCTCAGGACCTCATCTATATAGGTTGCACTGACTTTGGTAGACTAGGCAAACGTGTCTGGAGTAACAAGAACCCAGGGTAAGACGTACAAACAATAGTCTACAAAGCCATCGTGTTGCTTACCCTTCTAGTTCATGGGATCGGAAGTGAAAAATCAGGTTTTCGGCTCCGGCGGAGGGACTAATTATAACATGTCCGTTCTTATGCAGAATTCCATACTGAACAAAATGGGTTATCCATGGTAAACAGCTTCCCCCACCAATGTTCGCCTTGCAAATGTTCGATTGCCATAAATTCTCAAACAAAATTAAGAAATGATGATATAGCGGCTACATTTAAACTTTGTTCAACCTTTTACCCGATTCGTATCGACTAAAAGTAGGATTTGATATAATTTACAATTACATTTTGAAACACGAAACTTACACCGTATTTACAAAACCGGAGATACATATTATTATAAAATTACAACTAGCTAGCTGCTAAAATGAGCTCCCACTAAGAAATACAAAATTATAAAAAAACACAGAATCAGCCAAGTGGTCAAGTGCTTACAACTACGTCAGCGGGCTAGGTATATGAAAGCAGTCACTCACGACGCCGCCTCACTGACCGTCTTCTCCTCAGCGAACAGGCGCCGCTAGCCATCAACTAAACTTCATACACACGCGACATATGTTATTCCTACAACTTCAAACATACAGTGAACATACAATAGACACAATGGATAGTGGAGACGTTCAACTATTGAATGCTTAATACACTGCACTGATGGCCAATCAGCTTTAGTTAAATTGAGAGATCAACAGTCATTTGAAACGCAACATAAGGCAGTTAAAATTAGGAATCATTCAACAATCTTGCAACACTACTCAAGATACACGTAGGATTCTATTCCGTTAATATTCTATCACCGATCATGCCGACAGGCCTTTGCAATGAAATCCTCTTTGGATGAAATTATAAATAAAGCAATAGACGAAACAGCAGATGGCGCCAGTTTATTCAAAGATTAAGACTCCGTAACAAGTCATTGATTTCGTTTCCACCATAGTACCTAATATCTGCATATATTGTAAGAAAGACTAAAGGTTTTTAAAGAAATCGAAGACAAGGGAGAAGCAAGTAAGACGCTGTGAATTAAGAGCTGACAAAACTGTCAGAGACGCTGCAAAGCAGAGAAATCACCAGCGAATGATGTCCATCACTCTCAATGAATTACACGCAAGTGAAGCTTTCTATCATCGGTCTTTGATATAAGAACTACAATGGAATTCTTTATAAAGCGCATAATGCAGGTGACGACCTGGACGAAGATGATGTCGATGCAAGGTTATCTTCTTTGAATAAAGTAGGGCAATATGTATGTTTGATGAGCAGGAAAGAATGGAGTTTTCAACTGTGATGTTGATGCATCTTCAATGCAGACAGCTCTGCATACCTTGAAGCGATCCCTGGAGATACATATTAAAGATATATGATTTACCAAAGATGAAGATGGCAAACTGTTACACTACAGGAAAGACGGGGATGTTGAAAATCTAACTTTGGAAAATCAAAGCATGAATAAGTAATTGAACGCTATCATGAATAGCAGTGATGAAGAAAGTCAAACCAGCCGCACTACTGAACTAATGGGAAAGGACATTTTAAAAATGGAAGATATTACCCTGGCCAAGTGAGCACGAGGTCCTGAGAAAGTCAGGATCAACCGGAGCCTTGATCTATTTATTACCGTCTTCCTAACAGGACGCCAGCAATGCAGTATTAGTCAAAGAGCCAATCAACTGAATAATTCTTATGTTCAAGATAGTATCTACAGCGTTTCAAATGGTAAATTTAAAACCCCGAAAAGCATACTTTTGCCATCATGTGTTAGATCTCTAACGAATTCAACTGAAGTCATTAACATCCTTTGCAAATATGAACATGGTGTTAGCTACAGCCTATTGGAAGAACTGCTAGTCACCGTATGGAATAACATTGATAACATTGAAGGAACTTTGAATGATACAGGCACTTCACATAGATGCAACGGCATTGCTATTCAGCCGACGAAAATTGAAAACCGAATCCCAACCAAAGGAGAGCCAAAGCCAAATAGATGCAGAAGATCGCTGCCCACCAAATATTTTGTTTCACTGGAGTGCTATGTAAACCCTAGGAGATCGTGTCCAGGAAAATTGATATTCCCATCTGTAAGAGATAGACTTATGCTTGAAGAAGTTGGAGCTATGAAGTATTTAGTGCGGCTAGGCGAGTTAGTGTGGCTAGGCGGGTTCTTTTCAAATGTTAACTTTGCAGCACAGTTGAGTAACAACAAACCATTTGGAAGAAATAACGCTGATCACTAATAAAGATATGAAAACGTCTGGTGTAGTCAAAAGAGTTTCCCTGAATGACATTGCTGTCTAAAGATGGACTCTCAATGCTCGAAGAACAGCTGTCTTCGGGGCTGTCTTACACAACAGCATAACTTAGCAGGATATGGGAAGACGAGGAAAGTGTCCCAAAGAAGGTTTGGAAGAAATATGTGTCAATCCATTTGGAGAAGAAGGCGAGTTAATGAGCATTTCATCTAGACTTACTGCGACCTCTGTAGTCAAAGGAAACTTGCTAAATACCGAAACACAACGGAAAATATGCCATTATGTTATTCCGCTCTGAACGCCTAGGTTTTCCAAAACTACAGAGCCCACAAAAGAATTAGTTGATCCACTAAAGAAGCTAAACCACCAAACGTTTTCAGGTTTCCAGCTTAAAACTGCATTGAGGGTCAATTAAAACGTATTAAAGGCGTACTGTACCATAGTATCAGTTAGGAGGGGTGGAAGAATGGACGAATAGATAGATATAGAGAGAGATAAATAGAAAGGTAGATACGATTGTCTCGAGTATTGAAAATGTTATTTAAGTACGTAGAAATAGAGATTCGGCCTTACCAAGTCATCCCTGTATGATTGATAGGCCAACATTTGGCCATTGGAATGTTAAAATGTGAAATATGAATGTTGATAGGTATGTGTAAGACCATTGTAAACAAAAAAGCCATGGCATGATGAAATATTGGCCACGTCCCACATAATATGAATGATATTATGCGATTTTGATTAAAAGATATACGTGTTAGTTGAATAATTTCAGGTATAAATATAGGAGAAAAATGAACGCGCCTTTTACAGGTATGTGTCGGTACGACTCCGTCCGCCTACCCCCAGGATGCCAGAGGGGACAGAACACACTTGAAATGCTGTCCGCCGAAGATGTGAGTCGCAACTCCCTCAATTGGGAAACGATCTTAACAGTAGTAGTGAGCATTAGTTAACTAAGAGTTTGATTGACGTCTTAAGTAAACAGCGCTGTCTAGCCTTTAAGGAATTAAGCAGTTATCCATAGTTGCAAATGTTATGATATATTTGACAAGCCTTGAAAAGAACAGTTAACCCAGCGAACACTATTGTAAGCCAGCCGAATAAACATACGTATGTATAATTTTGAACTCCGTGTTTTCATTTGTGAGTGAAACAGTCGTTTGATCGCCAAGTTTCTTGCAGCATCAACAGAACCCAGCAGAGCAGAGAGACAATTCAGTCACACACCGTTACGACACCCAATGAATCAGCTATTCATCAAGTCTCAGTTACGCCAACCAGTTCCAACTATACACACCAGTTCAACACACAAGCAGCGTCGAAAGCAAATGAGCAGTGAATGCACTCGTATGTAACACACTACGTTTATCCGAGCGACCAGCAACGCTTCTGAGATCTCACTCCACAGATTAATCAACATCAGTCAACAATGTACAGGGTACCGCGGAACAGGTCGTCACACTCATCGAAGCTATACCCTTTTGTATACTTTGTTCCGGGGGATCTTCATTCCTTCATCCCTCGCTCTACGGATATGATATGCACACGTGTTATGTACACAGGCCGTTTGCGTATATGGGGGATCTCACAACCCCCAAAACGTAACATATACTTTTATCAACCCTGTTATATAACATGATCAATTAGTATTGAAGCCAGAATGGAAATATTGATATGAAACAAATGTTTTCATATGCTCTAGGACACTTCCTGTGCAGATAAATTTGGGATGTTGAGGAAAACAAATACAGCTGTCATAAGTCGATAATTCGAACAGTTTCAGTGACATTGCACACAATCTTAATTATTTGATTTCATAGACTGGCTCTTCAAGTAAGAGCATAGATACTACTCTAAGAATTCGATCAAGTGTGTAGAATGAAATCGCTGGGGAACAACCAAATTGCAGTTTGGAACGATTTTAGATCACTATACGGTTAAACAGTAACAGAACTTCCCGTCTTCAAGCGAGAACAAGATGGTTCCGATACGTTATCTGGTCACGAAACTTAAAGAGCCGATTTCCATCAGCTGCTTAGGATAGAAGGAACTTTATGTGACGGAGTGCACCAAGTGCTTTAGAATGGCAACGTGTTGGAAGCTGACACTAGGCTGTTTCTTCACATAAGGCATACAGAACCCGATGGCTATTCTAAATCCTACATTCTTCACATACCGATGTGTACATAATAGCTATCGCTTTTTCCTCTGAGCTACGAGGGCATCAGCTGTTCAAGACAGAGACTGGAAGCAAATCTAGAATGGTTAGTATTGATGACATTTCAGATAATTTGAACCAGCAAGCACGTACATGGGTGTCAGTCAACCAGACATGCTATTCTTAGTGTGTACTGTTGTACAGAAGTGCAGGGAAAGGTAAATCCAAAGCTCTTAAAATGTTTACAGCAAGAGAGAGAATTTGGTAATGCATTTGCGAGAGATAATATGAGCTGGGCTATTGACCAGAGCTTGATAGATGATCTAAATGAGTTCGTTTGTTGGAATTATATCAATAAACAGTCACATGTCAACGAGCTGCGCTATACGATGTATTGTAGTAAAAGAGGGCAAAACCAACCCGAGCAACTACCTCCTTGTTAGAATGCTCTTCAACAATACATTCCCCGCTGTAACTATCAAGTGAGAATATGGAGGCTTGCTCTGGAAAGCAAACCGTTTTATCCTGGGGTTCAAGATGGATGACTTGCCAACCAGCCCCCAAATGGAGTTTTTTCTTTGCTGTCCTGCATTTGCAAGAGAAAGTGCAGCCTAGCTGCTGCATAGTGAATTGATTTGAATCTAAAAGGAACAGAGATTTTGATGACATTTAACCCTTCATTCACTAACTTGTTTTGTCCACGTTTTGTCGAATGATTTTGTCTTTACTGTAAATCCAATTTTTATTTTTAAATATAAATTCGTGTTTGCCAAAATGTGTTTTTCATCATTCAATGGCTGTTGTCTTCTTTTTTCGCCATCCACATATACACGGCACACACATCCTTTTCCTGTAGTCATCCTATTCTCACCTGCACGCAATGCAATATTCGCCGGCGGGTAGACGATATAGTCAACTTATTTTATTAATGGACATCTCGTATGGACTCTACCCCAGAAACTCTGGGCACCGATGCGATGTACCGGCTGCATCAGAGGCCCGGGTTGCCTTTATATGGCTTTCAAATATAAATGAAAACAATATCATAACAAAAAAACATAAAAATCAAAATGATCAGGAGCCCCTCTCCCCCGGCCTATGTCCTGATTCTTTTAAATTTGTTTAATTCTTTTGTCATGATATTAAATTCTGAATCTGCCAATTCCACTTTCCCTGCTCACGTTAAGCTACCCCCAGCCTGGCTTTTCATACTTCTTTCTCATTAGCACCAATTCAGCTACCGGAAAATCATAGTGGCGTTTAGCCCCTCTTCCAGAGCATTCCCGGTGCCAGATCTCATGGACTATTCTTTATGGTGCCGAATCATGGGTCGTATCTCATCGTCACCTACACCTGAGATCTTCAGGTCTGCCAGGACCACTAGCATTGAAGCCATGCTGCAAAAGACTCACCTGATGCGGACAAGCCGCGTGGTAAGGATGGAGGGCCGTTGTCTTCCGAAGATCCTCCTAATCAAAAGACTGGGGAGAACGGGGTCTCTGCAAAAAGATAGAGTGAATCCGTAATGAGGACCTCATACTGGCCGACTGTGAGACATGGTATCACACTGTCTACCAGGCAATATCCCTCGCCGAAGCAAACCGCAGAGCAAGAGCAGAAGAAAAGAGGCGACACTGTAAGACGGGGCTTCCTTTGGCTCCCAGACCTACTCCTGAAACCGTTGTGGAACGGCCTGCCTCTCCCGCAGAGACCTCACTGGCAACCCGAGGTCCTGCAACAGACATGGTAAACCCTATGAATCCTCGTTTGCGTCAAGCCATGATGAATCACTGACCACTGTCACTGGGAGAAAACTCTATCATTAGATTGTGTAACTTAAATGTAGGATAATCGTATTACAACAACAATACATATAAGAAGTAGTAAGTATATGACTTATATGTGTGCTCTGCCTAGCTGTTAGTCTCCCCGGTCAAATCAGTTAAGCTTCCTTTTGCTGTCAGACCTTCTCCTGCAACCGCTGTGGGAAAGCTTGCCAGACTCGCATAGGCCTCGATAATCGTGTTAAAACAATAATACATATTATTATCGGATAAGTAGTAAGTATATGGCTTAGGTTTGTGCTCTGCCTCACCGTTAGTCTCCCTGGATAAATCAGTTAAGGCGAGATGGGATGCTGGATGCGAGTTCAAATTTGGTCATGGGTTGCGTCTTTATTAACGTTGGTTGCTTTAACGATCGCAGAGTGTATCGATCTAAATGGTTTTGTTCAAAAAGAAGTAATCAGTTGAAGGAAACACAAGTCATATAGTAATAATAAAATACTACATCTAAGAATTCAAATAATCTTAACAAGTTTTATTAAAATGGAACCGTTTTCGAAACTATATTTTTAAAAGACATCATATCTAAACACGGCGGTGTATCAAAAGTTCTTTTGGCTTTTTAGTCAACTCATGTGCATGGAGAATCTCTTGAGAGTTCCTATATTCTTTTAAGCGTACGTAATGCTGTACATACGTATAGTACCATTCGGTGATCTTTGAGCTTTTGAGTGTCGGTGGTCGGTTTCTCTTATACCTTATGTTTTAAACCATCATAATCAACAACTGATGGTCGTCCAATCCTTTGTTTTATGTCATGTAACAAGTTACCCCCCTTCCACTTCGGCATACAGCTTTAGGACGTTGAGACCTAGTTTAACATAACGCCGCATAATTGCCAGAATCTCAATATTTGTATCCGCTATTATAGCATCTGAAACAAAAGCTACAGGTAATTAGTATTGATAATCCTATGATATATATGGTAATACTAGTCATATATAGTCTTTAGATGTGTACACGAAATAATCTTTGGACTAAAAGTCTGTAGAAAATGAAAATACTTTTAATACGCCCAACGAATCATTTAAATACATTTCTAAAAAAAGACAAACTATCCGAATAAATGATAGGAAATTAATGTGTTAATATGTGTGTTTCCCCAATCAGATTCTTTGCTTGTATGAGACGTTCGCATTTCAGCCGAACTTGTGGAGAAATTGGAAACTTAAAAGAAAAGGACAAACTCAATGTTTTGAAAATAGGTCTGGTTAGTCACTCAAAAGAAACCGTCACATGACCACTTTCTGTTGGCTGTATGCCGTGTTGGGAGTGATTAATTAAAGCATTGTAAAAAGGAGTGATCAATGAATACGTTAATTCTCTCGCCTTTGTCTGAATTTTCAAGAAAACAAGCGTGGTTGCTGCCGAACTCAAACTAAGGGATCAATTATGCATAAACTTACATTGCAAATTGATTCCCCTAACCTATGTATGGGGAATTAAAAAAAACAAAAAAAAAACGGTTTTTCTAGACATAATAATGAGGGAATGTTTTCAGCCCTCTAGCTCCATTAGTGTGGCCAATACGCGCGATAGATATATCAAGAATCTCAATACCTGTATCCGCTATTATAACATCTGAAAGAACAGGTACATGTAATTGGTATTGATCATCATATGATATATATGGTAATAATATTAACATATTAACATTAACATATAGCGAGCGAGACAGCCAACCGGACCAATTTAAACACTGAAGAAACCTATTTCGATGTTGACTATGTTGATGTTGACAGTTTTCGTTGACGGTTTCTAATGAATGTTTTTAAAAAGAAATGTAGTCTGAATTGACTTGCTTCCAAAAAGGAACTTGGCGCCATGATTCACGTCTGTGATAGACTAAATGTGATTTTTTTTATCTTGGTTATCTGAAATTAAACTAGTTTTAATTATCCTGATTACGTTCTGCTTCACCAGTTCTAAACCCACGCAGAAATAGATTCAGTTTCGAAGAGTTCATTACAGTAAGATAGTAACGATCAAAGTTTGCTAACAATCTAATCAGTTCTGATTAAGCAGTATATAAGATACGCTGCACATCCATCCATCAAGGGTGGTTATTATCATTCAGATTTCTATCAGTCTATACAGTCAATTGAAACGCTACAGACGAAAGAAAATAAGACTCTATCTATTAAAACTCTATCATTAGCTTGTGTATGATATAAAGAAAAATATTGGATAATCGTATTACAACAACACTACAGGTAAGAAGTAGTAAGTATACGACTTATATTTGTGCTCTGCCTAGCTGTTAGTTTCCCTGAACAAATCAGTTAAGGCTAGTTTTATGTAAGACATTCTCCAAGGATGTGGGATGCAGGATGCGAGTTCACCAGTTCTAAACCCACGCAGAAATAGATTCAGTTTCTAAGAGTTCATTACTGTAAGATAGTAACGATCAAAGTTCCCCGGTCAAATGAGTTAAGCTTCCTTTTGCTGCCAGACCTTCTCCTGCAACCGTTGTGGGAAGGCCTGCCAGACTCGCATAGGCCTCGATACTCGTGTTACAACAACAATACATATTATTATCGAATAAGAAGTAGTAAGTATATGGCTTATATTTGTGCTCTGCCTCACCGTTAGTCTCCCTGAATATATCAGTTAAGGCGAGTTTTATGTAAGACATTATCCAAGGATGTGGGATGCAGGATGCGAGTTCACCAGTTCTAAACCCACGCAGAAGTATATTCAGTTTCGATGAGTTCATTACAGTAACTGCTAACAATCTAATCAGTTCTGTTTAAGCAGTATATAAGATACTCTGCACATGAATCCTATCCACGGTGGTTATTATCATTCAGATGTGTATCAGTCTATAGAGTCAATTGAAACGCTACAGAAAAAGAAATTAAGATTTCTATTCCAGCAATTACTTCTAGAAAGACTCTGCTTTATTTAAGACTACTAGTTAATCCACATGAAAAAATAAAACGGATACATTTGAATTTCTATGAGATGATCTTTTAAGAAGAAAATACTGAATTCCTTTCAGTCCATCTTTTCAAATGGGGCCCCATAGAAGATATTTTTATCAGTGAAATGGAAGAGTCAATCGTTACATAGAGAGAAACCAACAAAAATCACAATATTCATTATATGTTTTAGATTCAACCCGAAGTTGCACAGCAAACACGCTTTCATATGTACATTAATAGCAAATCGGTGTTTGAATGCAGTGTTTCGGTTTCAAATCCAAGCATTGTTCTGATAGCACCTAATTTGATATCAGAAGGCTGTTGTACGCTTCGGCCTTCTTCTGGTGCCTACCGTATTCGGTAACGTTCTCGGAATTTCGAACTGAACCCTTTATTCAATCCACGGATGTTAACTCTTCTCATTGCGATGTCCATGCTAAAGGCTAGTTCCTATTAACGAACTATTATTGTTAATTCGTCATTGTGATGTCGATTCTGCTTGTTCCGCTGGATTCCACTGCCCGACATAGGAGTTGACCTCTCGAACACTAGGTAAACTGCAACATTTAAGCAATGCTAATATTCACTATTCTCTCTACAGAATAATATATTAGAAACCGTCAACCAAAACTGTCACCAAAACTCTCAACATAGGTTTCTTCAGTTTTGAAGTTGGTATATCTGGCTGGCTATCACGCATACAGACCGCACCGATGGAGCTAGAGGGCTTAGAATTTAAGAATTTACTCCTTATTATGTCTAGAACAGAAACTTGTTCCTTTTTAAAATTCACCCCTAGATTTATTTAGTGATGAATGCCCAACATATATAGAAACTATTCCCCAAAATACTCACAGACTAACATGGACTCTAGATGAAAATCAACCACGCGAGCAGACAGGCTTCAGAAGCGCTTATTCAACAATAGATCACCTACATGCAATAAACTCAACTAATCGAAAATACATTAGAATACAACAAACCACCTAGAAAGCATTTTACTAGGTATAAATAGAGACACATTGAAGAGCACCATGCCAATGTGCTTAAAGCGCAAAGTATACAATGGCAGCATAATAACCAGCTATGAATTACGGGTACAAAATATGGGAATTAACAAAACGAACTGAGAACAAACTTAGAATCGCCAGAGGGCTATGAAAAGAGCAATGTATATATGTATGTGCGTGTATGTGTCCCGGCGTGTGTTAGGGTGTGTGTACTTGTGCGAATGAAATATATATACACAATTTGTAATTTATTATTATGTATTAGTATAAAGGAGAACATTAAGTAGACACAGACTACATTAATTAAAGTGTCTCACTATAATATACTCACACAGAAACACTCATAATACATCTTCACAAAAGAGATACTCACACATGGAACCGGTTTATCTGTATTAACTAATATAAGTGTGAACACTGTATACTTTATTTTCTGCAAATCCCCATTCTATATACAGGCTATGCTAAACAATCTTTTATTTACTCTTTACTTGATGCATCTTCACATTTGCAGTCTCGATTCTAAGATGTTCTCCGGAATGAAATCCCGTAGAAACATCGCAGTAGCTCGATAAAAGATGTTAATGTATTAATTCTATTTCCTGCCGAACACATAAACATGACAAAAATGTAAACTAAAAACAATTCGGTCTGTTTTAGTTTCTTTTTATTTCGTGCCATAATTTCCTCTTCTTCTATCGTTAGTCTTCAAGAAATCCAGCAATGTGTATTTCTTTAAATAATTACATTAACCAGGAACGCATTTCAGGTCACTAAAAGCATATCCAGCTAGGGGGGAAGCGGGGAAAGAAAATGCTTTAGATTAGTGGTCAATTTGGGGCCCAAAACATCTCGACCAAATTGGATGAATAATTCTGCTCGCCTGGATAAGAGAAATGCTGGAGAATTCTTATTAAAAGAGACACATGAGCGAGAGAGAATAGAGGGATAGTAACAGAGAGGGTTGGGTAATGTATATGCATAGCTAAAATACATACCTACGCTCATTGGATAGACTGAACGCGGAGGAGAAACAGAATGCATTGATGAGGTTGCAAAAGAAATGATAAACGTATACAGCGAAAAACAATTAGAAGAAAAAGAGAGAACCAAGAGGAAGATAGAAAGAATATACACAGATGAATGGTGGAGAGGAAAATACATGGGTATTTGTTTATTGATCCTAAATTATATAACGCTGAGGCTAACGAAAAACTGTTCATCAAATAATGAAAAGTGTATGCGCAAAGCTTTGTATGAATAAATGAAGAGAGGAAGGGACGGGATCGAGCGGCAACCAAGAAGATGAATGAAGGTATATATCACTCGGTGTACCAAATGAGAGTGGGTCCATGGAATAATCCAGAATGGAAAAACGGATAAAGAAGAATGGAGCAAAATGAAAAAGGGGCAGGAAAAGGGAATGCAACAGGAAAAAGAAATAAAATAAATGAAACCATAGAAAGGCGCAGGGAAATTGACGTCCTGTCAGGGAATGTATTTCTGTTCCTGTTGTGACAGAATATATAACCCAGAAACAGTTACAGGTGAAAATAAAAGCATACAAGATGTAGGTGTCCTTTATCACAAATATGAGTGTAAAGGTTAACTTTTCAATCTTTGAGATATCTTGCGGAGGAACCCTTTTTGTGAGCCCTTTGCAGTGAATCGGTAAGTGATTTAATACAATCCGTAGATGGTGATGAAGCCAGTAAAAGCAATGATTACCCTGGAGAGGCTGGCAAAGTATATGAAGAGAAATTTCTTTGTGAGTCTTCTTACTCTGCCAGTGAATTGTGTTGTGATTCAAGACAATTCGTAGATGGCGAGGAAGGCAGTGAATGCAATGATTGTCCCGGAGAGGCCCAATAAATATCTCACGAGAAATTCCTTCGTCTTCAGTCTTCTTACTCTGGCAGTGAATTGGATGGAAATGCAAGACAATCCGTTGATGGCGACGACGGCAGTGAAAGCAATGGATTTCCTGGATCTGCTGACGATATATTTTGCCAATTTAACGCCACACAAAACATATCTCGATCCAAAGCTGTTGTTACGTTATGGGGTATCATCAAACCCCATAAACGCAAACCACTTATATATTATAGTTGGAACTGGTCGGATATCGGTTAGAGTTCATTCTCCGTTCGTGTGCCGTAGCTTTGCTGAAAGGAACTGACATGAAAGTCGACTGGTTCATTGAGAAAAACGAAGTCCGATTTTAAATATTGTTTGTTTTCTTTGATTTTACTCGTAGTGATTACTACAAAATCTACATTCTCATCCAGAATATTGTTGAATTTTGAGTTGTCAAACAATGTTAACAAACAGACAAGGTTAGTTGCTACTCTTTTAAACTCTGTAAGTTGCATGTATCTCATATTTTTACACTTCACGTCAAAAAGCTATGCAGCTCCAGAAACACTGACCCTGACCCCTGTGGCGGCCGGACCGCGGACAAAAGTCCTAGCCTTGGACAGCTAGTCCTGGTCTCTCTCCCTCTCCTTGGCTTTTAACATGTGATCTTTTTGTGACGTTAAAACATTACATTATACTTTTGAGTAGCAAATCCTTTAGCCTGATCAGACGACAATCTTTTTGTTATTCTAAATCTGTGTATAAGTATTTCATAATCAGGATTCAGTCTGTAATTTCTTTGTTTGTTATTTTAACAAAACAAAACCTGCATTTTAATAACATTCCTTACTTTTCAATTTCAACCAAATAAATTCATGAATTATACATATGAAATAACACTGGAAATAACGTAAGAAGAAGAACTGAAGCTTATCACTCTATCAAAATATAGCATGAAAACACCAAGGGTATAGATTAATATCTAGTGCTCAGGAAAGCTCGAGTACTGGATAATACTTATGGCTGTTACTACTTTCCATATAATATTGATAAGAAAGTGGTTGCCCACTTCACCCTTTCACGTCTTTGATCGATGCAAAACTTCCTAGCATTTCTTTTGTGACGAAATCTTGTATTCCTATGAATGTATAGCTCTATTACAGAGTTCTCTGACAACTTTGGTAAGTCGAGATAGCATAAAGCGAAGACGAAACTACTATTATTACGATATCCTAATAGATACAATGAAATGTAATGAGAGGGTTCAATGGGAAGACATTTTAGAACTGTATCTTCTTCATCATAAAAAAAGACTATAGAACAAAGAGAGAAGGAATTTATAGACAAAAACAAAATCCTGCAAATGAAGAATAGCTTGAGAATATAAAAATTAAACTACGGTACATTGTTGTGGCTAGCGGGCTAGTCTAGGAAGCTATTACTAGTGTATTGAGTTTGATCTTCATTAGGTACCCCGCACCTGTAGTTTAGTACCAAACTAAGCTAAACCTAGTAAATACAAAGTGTGCTTCACCGTGGATTAGTGATTAGCAGGGTAGTTTAGGAGACTTTTCCTACTGTGTAGTGA
>VCCN01001361.1:2458046-2468768 GCA_006491835.1 Architeuthis dux | reverse complement strand
TAAATAACGACACCAAAATTGTAGAAATGCTTGAACCGTTGCTTTGAGGGAAGAGAATTAAAGTAGAGACAAAAGGGGGAGAAAGGAAAGAACCTTCACGTTTTGCCGAAGAAATCAAGAATTCTGTGCCAGTCACGCCTGCAAGAATCAATACAGTAGAACTAAAATCTATTTTCGGATTGCAGACTTGTGGGAAACTGGACGATAAATAACAAGTATAAAAAAATCAAAACCGCTACGACAAGAGAGCTTAGAAAAATGCTAAATTCTGATCTTCCTTATTTAATTCTTTTTGACAGGTATATCATATTAAGAATGACAAGTTGAGACACCAAGCGATTTACTTCCAAAATATGTAAAAGATCTAGATACATACAGTTGTGTTTACACATGGGCAAAACTAGAATACGTTGTGAGAGTTAGTGATGGAAAGAGAAATAGAAAAAGATATGGTAAAGTCATTTACCTCTGCCATTTCAAAAGAGATTATGCAGCTAATCATATAGTCTTGAACGAAAAATGGTTAAATACACAAAATGCAACCTTTTTTTCTCAATATCTTTTTAAAGCAGAGTTAATAAACTTTGTTTATTTGGACTGACTGGCGGGTGAAATAGTTGTGCATTTCCCAACGGTTCCCAAGTGGTCGGAGTTCAATTCCAGGTAAAAGCCAGGGTTTCGAATCCCTTTTCTGAATATTGGTACAAACACTCTTCCTATTCTTTTCCTCTCCGATTTGACCGTGTGTCGATCTAAACTATGCTTAGTAAATATTTAATATTTCTTTAATATATGCTTGCCTTTTCAGTCAAATTATAGCGGTAATGATTGCGTATATTTAAATTTTGTTTGTATATCAATTTCACACAGATTTAGTTATAGCTAGCTAGTACCCTCACGCTGGCTACGACACCAGCCGTCCCTGCCTGGACATATAACAAGTTACTTTTGTCTCGGCTTGCGCTATGTGAAATAGAGGCGATAAGCACTACTTAGTACTGACCAGGATCAAAGTTGCACAACTTCGGTGATCGCACGAGAACTGGTGTATCCAACGTGATTTGACCGTAAGCAGATTTAGTTATTGTTTCTTAAAATAAATATGTACATATTCATTTGGATCATTCCATAAAGCAATTCGCAATTTTGTTACTTCAGTAAATTGTCACTAAAACTGAAATACGTGAAAGGATTTAACATGTACATCAACTGGTATGTGAAGTTGTTTTTTTTTAATGATTTGAAAAGTCGTGTAAGAACCGTTGTCGATGAAAGTAAGGCTTTAACAAAATATGATATACATGTTTCTCCCGCTATCTGAAAGGAGAGTGCTCCCATGAAACCTTTCGTAAGCCAGAATGGCGTAAAGAGAAGGAGGAATTACCAGTAATCTATATGGGAAAATCTCGATAGACCCCAAAACTAACCTTGCGTGAGATTTTAGCTACGATTGACATTGCTGCAAAGATTGCAAACAGCACGTAAATTCGAAGCAGGTTTGCAAGATGCTTTGACAGAAAAGGGCGTGCGTTTAGCAACCAAGCATATTCTGATCATCTAAATTTATATTTGGAAGATCATTTCTGACCAGACAGACACAGATGTGATGCCCTTGGCATTGCTCTGTGTAGTCCGGACCAGTGGGATCAGGGTTCGCCCTGTAACCAAATCGTGCTCTTATGTCCTCGCAACAATAATAGTCAGGATTAAAGGGAATTTGTTAGGAAGTTCCTGATCCACACGCTCGCATGTGATGTTCCCCACATTGAACCGACCTTGGGTCACATCATGTTCTTGTGGGGGGTTCGGGTATATAGGGTTGGAATACTGTCGTATTCCAACCCTTTACATCAGTCACAATAGACGGCGAACCTCGACATCGGGGCAAGCAGCTTTAAAGAGGGTTCTTTTGAGTCTTGGAACGCTCAAACAAATGTCCCATATAAATCAATGGTAATTGCTTCTTCGCTTAACGCCATTTCGGATAGCAGGGAAACATGTACACATGTAGGTCTTTCACTAAAGCGAAATAGAGTAAAGCGGGGGATACCTGTAATTATTTGAATGCATGTGTGTATGTATGTGTATGTCTCTGTGTGTATGTATGGTTGTGTGTTATTCTACTCCTGATTTAGATGAACATTTCCTTCAAATTACAAAACAGTTAAATATTTTTTTCAAATTTGACTAGTTTTTACCTTCATCTTAATTTCTGTTGATTTTTATATACAAATTTTGATTCGGAATGTAATTGTTCAAAAAACAACAACAACGACGACGACGACGTTATAGATGGTGTTAAATATTTGTCAGACATTTTAAAATTTTATGTTGAAAATAAAACTTTCTATCCTAAATCGTAACTAAATTGAATAAAGTCAGGCTAATTTAACTATGTTTCATTTTTTTCAAAACATTTTCGTAGACTGTTACATCTATTTCTTTTTTTTATCATCACTATAACATTTTCAATCTCTAACTCAGCTGTATTTCAGACAACTTGGACAGGGTGAAGCAAAAAGAGTCAGAAGATTACACGCAAATTATACACTTTTCCATTCCTTTGTACTTATACGGAATATTTTTTTGTTTCTAGTCTTCAACAAATTGTGTTTCAGTGAATGCTTGCGAACGGATATTGTTTTTTGACATCTATACAACCAATTTAGGCCTTCAAACTTATATTTGGCTAGTTAATACAGGGATGTATTTTAATTTCTAGGAGATGTTTTATAAAGTAAAATACTGGACTGGTTTCAGCGGAAGGGTCCATTATTTCAAAAGATGAATAGGAGAAATGTTTATCCGCAGAATTGTTACCTTTAAGTGGAAGAGACCATTGTTAAGTACAGAAAAACAGAAAAAAATAACACCGTTCATTGTACAAGTAGATTTAGGGCGTATAAAGTGGCAATTCAGTTGGTGAAACCTCGAGCAGCCGCTTTAATCAGATCGATAATATTTCCTTTGCAACAGGAGAGAGAAAAAATATTTGTATGTAAAATTATAAGGCATAAGACAACAGGTCCGCTCAGTCACTCAATAGAAACCGTCACGTTACCAATGTATTTTGGCAGCATGCCGTGTTGGTGGTGATCAATTAAAACATTGGGAAAATGGGGCGATCAATGAATAAGTTGCTTCGGCCGTCTATTCTTGGGCAGTGATCACTAAAAAAAGTCCGAATAGTCAAAAAACATGAGTGAATCCTGCCGGTCACAAACTAAGGTACCCGTTTAGCATAAACTTACATTGTAAACTGCCCCCCTCGCTAAAAACCTATTTGCGGCTCAAAAAACAAAAAACCTTTTCTAGACATAATAAGGAGTAAATGTTTAAATCTTCAGCCCTCTAGCTCCATTAGTGCCGCCTCTACGGGTGAGACATGCATGCATAGCCGGCCAGCCAGACCACCTTAAAAACTGAAGAAACCTATGTTGACAGTTTTTGTGACGGTTTTGGTTGATGGTTTCTAATATAATTTAGAGAACGAGATTTCGTTTTGGTATGAGCACATGGTAAAATAGTATTTTATCAAAGAGGAAAATAAGAGTCTTTGAATCAAATGATACGTCTATCAGATTGCGCTGGTCGCAAAAAAACAAGGCACGCTTTAGGTGTTTTTCTTCTACCCAATTACCAACACGCGAACATGGTAGCGCCTTCTTGAGAAAATACGTTGGCGAGGTATTTTTTTAGCATAAACTCAATAATGCACAAACGGCTCTTCAAAATTGCATTGGGATACGCATGCATATATGTGTACATTAAAATAAATATTCATATACATACACACACGTGTATGCATATATATATAATTACATATATACGTATGAAATAATGCGTTTACTTATGGGGGAATATATGTATACATACACACATACATGAATATCTAAATATAACCTCTAGAATTGCATCGGGGTATATATGCATATATGTGTACATTAATACACACATACACACTCACACATTTGCATACACACGCTCACGCACCACACATACATATTATATGTTGATATATGCGTATGATCAAGTGATTTTACCTATTCAGGAATGTATTGAAATATATATATGTATGTGTGTGTGTGTGTGTGTGTGTGTATTAATGTATATGTGTGTGCGTATATACATATATATATATATACATATATATATTTGATTGTGTAATAATATAAACACATTATATTATCTATTTATGTATATATGTGTGTGTGTGTGTGTGTGTGTAATGACTTGACTATCCACATGCATGCATATCTAGACATATACATTATTGACCATATACACACATACATATACATGCTGACAGAACCACTTTATCAGTAAGCATGTTTATTGATTAGAGATTTAAACAAATCTCAGTATAATTGTACAACAGCCTTTCCTGGCGTATACATATCCAATAAAAAACGTCAATACTTATGTGATTACATTAACTCTTACATTTTCCCACGCAAAAATATTTATTATTTTATTAAATATGCACACATATATCAATGAGATATGCATAATAGAGACATCGTTATAAACATTTTGACAGGTGTGCTTATTGTAAGAATATAGGCTACAAGGTTTGTCTGAATATTTGGTTGAAGCGTACATTCCTTTTTCTGACAGATTTGAGAAACGAATCTGTAGAGAATAGTTTTATGTTACTACAAGCACAAGTCTATGCAAAACAAGACTGGCTGATTCAGGGTCAAACTCCACTCTGACTCCACTGGTGTTCGTACTGTGCTCATGACACACACAATTCAGCCACTACTCCGAATTTTCAAAAAAATGTTTTCCTTACTCATTGAGGGAAGTGGGTGTGCAAGATTTCAAGTTTCTGCTATGAACGGTTAGGTCTCTACACGTGACACACATATAGATAGAAAAATGCAACTATTTTAGCCAATAGGCTGAATTTAAAAAGAAATCAATCATAAAGGCAGCCGTTTCAGATAATCAAGCAAGTTCTATTCAGCTGTGGTTTTTACAAGGTATATAAACATTTTCATAGAGGCCAGAATACTTATTCAAGGCGTCCAAAATCAGTTATTTTTGTTTAGTTTTGGAGAGCGTTGTCCGACGTGGCTTCCATCCTCTCACAATATGGTCGATGCCTGTCCACGACGAGAAGCTATGAGCGTGTGCGATACCCATGCATTGTATCGGAGTGGGAAAACCCGTCTCATTGGCTGCTGGAATTAAGCACCACCCCTTTTTGAGGGGCCAGTGCCGGAGTAGTCAGACAACAGAAGCTGGTTTTACTTTTCAAAACCCTTCCCCACACCTTCCCCGAGGGTATCACATAAATATTTGCGGTTTTCCTCAACTTTGAGACGACCATTACAGACGAGTATCAAAGATCTGAGTCGAAAGATTCGTCTTCAGCACATCGCTACAACCCCTCCATCCACCTTTGTGTGCAGCATCTACTTATAATATTTCGACTCACATACGCTTCGTAAACCGGACAATCATGTTGTTTTTCGTTTCATACAAAAGCAGTAAGAAAAATGATGAATAAAAAAAGAACCATATACTTTTTATAAAACGGTGTTTGTGTTGCTACTTCACCACAGGAAATCACAACGTTACAAGCAGGTCCTGATTTAATTACAACATATTCTCCTCGCCCAAAGTATCTAAAATCCAACAGAGCGGTAAACCACATCATAACAGTATACACCCATCGATATTAGCTCGGAATTAGATGTATACGTCGACATATGTTTTCTGGTTTTAATATTTTCTTTGAAATAATACAGAGAAATATATAGTTTGCATTTAGGTGGGTGCATCAAAGAGGTTTTGTCACAGACTCTTCCTTTTAATTCTTTGAGCAGCCAGGGAGGCTCATTAATATTCGATGACTGCTGCATATAATGAAGTATACATATGTTGGGAAAAAGCTTGCTATGATCAAAACAGTATCAAGATTTCAAGTCATTTCTAAGCTGAAATAAACCTAGTCACATCTCGGTTCAACTAAAATGTGTTATAAACAATTTTCACGCAGACAAATCGGTTAATTGCAATAGAATAATCATGTTTATATACGCAAAACAACTATTAATAGGTGTAACATATGTTTAATGTCACTACCACCCGGATGGTAAAGTAGTTATGGACGAATGGTTTGCCCAAGTGCACACTTACCCACTCGTAAAACATCGTGGCATGCCTCCGATGAGATGTTTTTCTTAAGATATCGTGCAAATAGAAGTGACTTCATACCATTCTCAAAGACACTTGTGCTAAATGAACACAAACAGATTTAGCCGAAATTCAAACTCGGTTTGTCGATTCTATTTTGACACACACACACACATACATACACACACACCCACCCACACATACAAACACATACACAAATATATATATATATATATATATATGGATATGTGTGTGTTTGTGTGAGAGAGATTGTGAGGGTGTGTATGTGTATTCACTGTGTATGTTCGGTTTCCACTGAATTGCATATGTGTGTGTGTGTGTGTGTGTGTATACGTGCGTGTCTATGTGTGCGTGTCTATGGGTGTTTGTCTGTGTGTGCAGGGGGACCCAGGTCGAATACAGCCGGAAGCTGCTTGTATTTACTTAGCAATAATACTTTTGGAAGAGGGTTCAATCCACATCCTTAGTTTATGACATGCCAGATACACGACCTTTTGATAAGATATTTGGCAATTTAATAGAACTCCCATCGCCAAATATCCTGGCAAAATGTATTGTCTCTGGCATGTCACGATTGCTGGCGGAAAGGTTAGTAAATGTGAGGGCTTGGGCAACCCACTGGCCCAGACAGAGACAGGGACAGATAGACATACTATTCGACAAGTTTCATGATCACCATCATCATCAAGATTTTGGAAGGGTTTCCACGCCCCTGACAGCTACTGAGACCAACACCGAACAGACAGGTTTCCCACAGCTGCTGCAGGAGAAGCATTGCCTCTTTTATTCATCTGTAGCGGTTCGCTTTAGATAGGGAAGTCGCCAGGACAACCTTGTCGCCATGTCTCTCAATTGTCCACTGTCGGTAGCTAATTCCAAATGAGATTATGTTTCGTACATCTGTTGCATAGGCCAAAGGCTAGTTCACTGAACCAAAGGGTCTTTATTAGACTGTTTTCGTCCATCCTCTACACGTGAACTGCAAAGTGCATATGTGGCTTTTGTGGTTTAGCTTCAATGCTTGTGGCACTGGATATCTTAAGGACTTCCGTCTTTGTAATTGAGAATGATGCTGCGACAACTAATGAAAGCGTTTTAAGAAGCGTAGGTGGTGCAGGTAGATTGCCCGGAATTCGGCTCCATAAAGATGGGTAGACAGCACGACAGCTTTGTAGACGCATACGCATTATGCATGTGGGTGGATGTACATGTTTGTGACTGTATATCCAACTGTTTAGCTGTTTGACTTTGATAAATATAAACAGTGGTATACATAAATAAGAACTAGAGTAAATAGATAAAAACAAAGAGATATAGAAAGAGAGATCAACTGATTTAGTAGCTATACATGTGTATGTGTGTGTGTGTGCCTCTGTACGTGTGTTTGTCTATATTGATTGATATGAGGCGACTGAATATATACGCGCATGTTGGTGTTTCTTTCATCTTGACTGTTTGCTTTTAGAGCTAAATTCATAATTTCACATCATGCATATTTGCACGCTCATATATGTTCAGATCATGGAGTGTATGCATTCAGAAAGCCCCATTGTTTAACATGTTTCTTTGAACATGTCCTTTATTTAGCTAATATTTATTCCAACCCTTTTCCTTTGCTCAAGGGATTACGCCAACAGACGTTTAATCGTTTTATTAAATAATCAACAATTTGTCAGGTATGTGGACAGAAGCCTTTTATATCGGTAAGATAAATCAAATATTTTTGCTGCCGTTTGTGTTTGAAGAAAAGAGAAAGTAAGCTAGCTCTAGAAAACAAAAGCTAGCATGAGAGTATCTGGAAAAAGCAAAAGAAAAGCTTCCTCTCCCAAACTTTATAATGGGTGTAAGTATTGCTATCGCTTGAAAAAAGTGGCAGTTGAGTAGGAGATAATTTAACTTCGTGGAGTTTCTCAACTACTGATGAAAAAGTATTGTTGTTTCAGGTTATGGAGATATGATGTCTAAAATCCTTTGATGAAACATTGATATTATTAGTTTTGACTAGTTATTCCTTCATCTTTATTTTGTTGATTTAAGAAAGTGTGTAACTATATGACTAGATTAGAATATCGTCTGCTGATTGACATTCATAGCCTAATCTGTAAGGCGCTCCCCATGTAAGATTTGGGCCGAAGAATACAGGATGCAACTCCAAATCTCATCGGAGGCTACATCTTCTATTCCAATTCATACTACTTACTTAACGGTGGTAAAATGTATAAACGACCTGAATGTTGCGATAAAATGCCAACAAAAAAGAATGATGAAATTAGTCAATGGTAAATAATGATGACAGGACTTCAATAATTTAAATCTTACTCTCAATAACTTGAACGAAGATTATTAATTAATTAGACAAGTACATATTGCCTATAGCAACAGCAATTGATAATGTTTCAGATAACAAAGCTACTGATAGCTGATAACATCTTCTCGTTGGGCTCTCTCTAAAAAGGGAACCACTCTTTCACTTGCAATATTCACACAGATTTCAATACTCGATATCATAATAGAATGTTCATCATGCATATGTGCACGCTCCTATCGGATTCGGGTCATGCAGTGTGTGCTTTCGGGAAACGCTTTTGTCTAACATGTTTTCTTGAACACGTTACTTCTTTAGCTAATCTTTAATTCAATCCCTTCCTTTTGCTCAGGGGATTACGCAAACAATCCTACTACTTCCCCAGCTTCTTATCACTCAAGTCTAATGGACTCAAACCTTCCGTGAAAGGCACATCGCCAATCTCTTGTGGATAATTCTTTGCATGGATTTACAGCATTCTCTCCTTGCTCTATCAAAAGGTGAAATACAGTTGTTTCTTAAAAATGTAGCATGTGATTTTCGTCTAAGATAACTTTTGCAGAAAAAAAGCTGCATAATGGGTGAACATACTATTTCGTTATTAGCAGGAATGTCTATTGTCAACTGCTTTGAATCGTGTTATTAAATAATCAATTCAAGTATGTGGAGAGAAGGGTTTTACATCGATAAGATAAATATATTTTGTTCAGTCAATACTTGCTCAAAGGATTACGAAAATAATCCTACTAGTTTCCCTGCATCTTGTCACCCAGATTTAACCCAACAATCTGCGAAAGGGGTCGTTGCTCATTTTCTTGTAGAGAATTCTTTACACGAATTTACCGAATTCTCTCCTTGGGTTCATCGCTCTGTTGCTTATTATAAAGGGAAAGACAGTTGTCTCTAGAAAATCTGGTGGTGATTGAATATTGAAGTGGTTGTAGTTATATTTATTTATAAGATTAATTTAGATTTGGCATAAGAACACACGTATGGGGCACCTAGTCAGGATCGAACGCACTGCTAGGTAGTCATTATCTGTGAGTCCAGGTTGCTTACCATTACCCCACGGTGAGGCGCCTAGTTAGTTCGTTGTTATTTATTTATTAAAGTACTCTGCATCGTGTCTTAAATAGGTAATCACAGCCACTGCCAGAGGACGTTGTTTAAGAACAGGTGGAGGTCAAGGGTTTGAATGATGGTTTTCGAGGCTTTAGTCCCTTCCCACTTAGAAAATCGTCCTGCACCCCCCCCCAAAGCTCAGTAAATATGTATGATGTTGGGATGGTAAGAATAGTAATAGTAGTTTTCGTAATAGTAGTAAAGGTGTTGCTGCTGATAACACTAGTAAGTATAGTAACATAAAAAATATGATGGATAAAAGACCGTTAATACTGATAGTATCGGGGGTAGTATTTGTAACGTTAAAAGTAGAGCCAACGTTTCTGGTTGTTGAAACACTTGTTCTTGAAGAAAGAGGAGGGGAAAGAAATACAATACGTAGTGAAGGAACAGAATGGGGAGAAATATTAGAAAAATAAAAATTCGAATAAAAGAGAAAAAAAAACCCGATTCTCAATTGCTTCCGAGGGAATCGAGCACATGTTGTACACCGGTATCGTCCATCAACAATCTGGAGAAAATGCACTTGAATTTGTTTTTTTCTGAAAAAAAAAACAGACACAGAAAATTAGAAGCAAGGAGGATGTCTCAAGAGTAGACCTAATTGAGCTTAACAAAGCGTCTGGTATTGTATATCTGGCTACATTTCAAAAGTAATTAGTTTCAGGTATATTTGCACCAGAGACCAACCCCAACGTTTCACGTGTTTCTAGTGTTTCCAACAGTCTGAATATATGCTGAAATGAAGATGGCATTATACATAGGTGGATTACATGAATGAGACTCAAGGGGCGTTCATTAACGTAATGGGGGATTCGGAGCAAGTAAAAGAGTTGAATAACGAAAAAAATAGATAACTCAGGAAGTAAAAGGGGAACAAAGAAAATAAGCTGAAGTAAAAGTTGGGAAAAAATGATAGGAATAGTTGGAGAGAAGATATACGCAAGGGAAAATAGGAATGAAAATAAGAAAGAAAGTATGAATAAAGATATTTATGGATAGGTATAGACTTTGTTTTTCTTGTATGGGTATTACATTTCTCAAAAGAACAAATAATTCACATAATTCATAATTGATATGATTTTTAAATGAAGTAAAGAAATTCCGTGCAAATCTACATATATGAAATG
>VCCN01001361.1:2280100-2290644 GCA_006491835.1 Architeuthis dux | reverse complement strand
ATATAGTATCCGATATATCGCGAAAAGTTAATTTGAACATATTTATACAGATTCAAAATTGACGGAATTTGGACCAATGATCAATATTGATTAAATTTTCTCTCGGATGATACGATCACTATCGACTTTTGGAGATGACGTATCTTATATTAAATTTTTAATTAGACTAAAATAAGGATGTTGAAAAAAGTCGGATGTTTCTTTTTCAAATCGCAGAAATATTTCCTTTCATATTCGGTTGAAGATTTTGTACTTAAAAATGAGGTATAATTTCCAGTTTTAATCTTCTATCCTTTACGGTTTTTGTGTTTTGTTTTGTTAAAACTGATTTTAATTACTGATCTGCGTGTTTCAATCTAATCATATAGACTTAAAACATCAATTATTTCCAGAATTACTGAAATGAGGAAAAATTTAATTCAGCAATTATTTTACATGAATATCTTTATTAAAGGGAGAATTCTGAAATCAAAACATGTATATAAATTATACATTTTTATTCAGTTTTATACGGAATTAGGCAATGGAATTGTGGACATCATTTAGCACGCGTTCAAGAAATGAAAACTTAATTATATGAAAATTTAAAAGGGTTATCTTTCGAAAAGTTACGCATATTATATAAAAAGTAAACAAGTATCATCTGCTTCATTGATTATTTCTCATATTGCCTTAAAAATAATACAACTGCAGAGCGGTGTAACATATATTATCTTAAAAATCAGAGAACTGAGCTAGAAGTCTTGTCGATACAATCAGATGTTAAGATACAAACTAAGGAAGACTGACAAATCTGATAATTTAAAGATGGAGACTATTTAAAATAACGATCAAATTTATAGATGATAGAAACGAAACATTATTTCAAGAGAAGAATTAATGAAGCAGTTTCCAACAGAATGCATAACAGGCATTGTATTACTATTCTTACAGTAATAAATTTGAGTATCAGTAGAAGGGTTTTCAGTTAGAATCTCCATAAATTAATACAAACATAGCATACACAATGTGTTTAATATCCAATGCGGAAGCCATCATTTGAAACATGATTGATCCCAAACAAATGAGTAAATAAAATAAACAAAACATTGAGTTATACTGTGTTCATCTCTTTATGAACACTAATATTCCCTCGACAGACGCCAAAGGAATCAACAATGATGGGCATTATTTCTGCAGACGATAATTGAAATGAAAAAATTAATTAAATAGAAGACGATAAAAGTTTTTTTTGACAAGGACTACTTTGATTCCCACTGGAGTAGAATCGCTATCAACATAAAATAAGATAACTAAAAAGTTGTATCGAGTTTAATTTAACAAGGGATCAACTCCTCATCATTGTTTCTAGAAAGAGTTCAACAAAGTGCATTTTGTTTGTCATTCAACGTATGCCTCAAGTAATATTAATATACATTATATGCATTATGAAGGTTATGCGGAGTTCTATTCTAACCAAGTGCCAAAAGTAGAAACTAGTAATATTTAATACAATATAAAATCAAGAAAAAACTCTATAATCAAATTAAATTCAATGGAATCTTCTAAAAGAAAAGAGGATAGATTGAATTAAGTCACGAGAAAAACGAGAACATAATTATTATTAGTCTTAAATGTCATTAGATGTATCTACAGTAAACGATCGAACGTAATGTGTTTTTACATGTTTAACAGGTATTGTATGAAATATAAATTCTTTTAAAAAGTAGTAAAAATAGCTTGTATATTTTACTATTTTTAATGTTTTAGCAGAAGATTTGAGGTTGGATACTTGGTCGGTAAAACCTATTAAAAGAAAGAAACGAAATGCACCCCGAGTTCAGTGACTGAAATTCTGTTGAAATAATGTAAACCTCTGAGGTATTATGCATCATCGTTTCATGTGAGAGAATCTTATTTCCTTTGCTGTCGAAAACAATGGCTATTTTTGCAGCATTTTCCGGTCATTTTGTCTTCAGGTTCCGTCTTTAAATCTTCGTTCATACATCAATTTTTCAAATCTTCTAAGAATCTTATACACATGATATTTGATAAACCATATTAATGGAATTTAAAAACAAATCTGATCAATCAAATTGTAGACAACGAATCTTTTCGGCGACATGACTTCGCCTATCCATGTAATGTTGGTTGTATCATCATCATCCTCATCATCAGCAGTAGCAGCAGCAGCCATTTAACGTCTGTGGCAGGACATAGACTTTCCTCAAGATTCGCCAGACCTCTTGATCGTGGGTGTCGCGGCGCCAATATTTTCTGAACTTGTCTAAATCGTCACGCCATCTTACTGTTTGCTGGCCACCATTTCGCATATGATCTCTGGGGATCATGTTGTGAGTCGTGATGTCCAGCGGTTCTTGCAATCTTAAAAGATATATGGTATTTATTCCTGTAGACTGCGAGCTCGTGTACAATGCGATCTCCTATTTTTCTGCGTCAAATGCATGAATATAATTTATTTTTTGTATAATACGTATCAACCAGACGGGGATACTTTCAGTCGCTTAAGAATGAGGAAAGATGAGTGTTTTCGTCTCAAAAATAGTTGTTGGTCGTATACCTGGTGTAGCCATTCAGGGGAAGTAAATTAGCTTTGCAGTTTGTTCTGTAGTTGAGCAGAATCAGTCGTATATGCAGGATGGCAATTTACAGAGGAGTCATTTTAGAGTGGTACCAGTTTACGTAGCGCTTAGCTCGTTGATACAAGATACAAAATATCACACCCATGTATGCTTCAAACTCTCAATCTTGGATTCTGCTTCTGAATTACACGGATAAATAATGTCAGGACTATAAAGTTTGCAGTACCAAGTGTATGAAAAATGTCGACAACTATGTAAAATACTAAAAGAATCATTCAAACACTCTCTTTTGGAGAAAGCAATCAATAACTTTGGGAATACTATGATTGGTTAAAATATTCACTCGTTCTGCATATAGTTGGGGGTTTCTTTCAAGAAAAATCGATTAATGTATTCTTGATGGGGGCCTTTTATCCTGTTGCTAGGTACGAAAGGATTATATGCCAGACGTTTCTCTCCCACAGCGCTAAAAGTACATGTTTAGAATATTCCTATATAATCGAAGTCACTACAGGATTGCTATAGGCACTTTTATAGGAATGCTGCGTAAAGGACCACTGCCACAGAATGTTACAAAAAGGTGGAGGTTGTTCCCATTCACTCAAGAATGATAACATACACTATCCACAGTAGGTTATTGTTTGTGAATTAGAATCATGTATTTTATATTTAGTTTTATTTGGCCTTAGTTGTCCCTGTGCATCTAACTTAATAAGAAAAACCGAGACCAAACCAAGTATCTCTATTCTTTATGATAACCCTACAGTTGTTCCTTGCCAGGAGTGTGCTGTCATGTATTGTAGATGCAAGGATTATATATGCAATTAATCTCTTGTCACAATGTTTTAAAGACGTCCACGGTACAAATGTCAAGCTAAAGGTAAGACGCTTACTTAGATAATTGTGGGAAGTAAATTAAACATCCAAATTGTATCATATTAGTGAACGACGCCCATTAATGTTCACCGGAAATATTGACACGTTTAGCACCAAAGGAGGTTGATTAATGTTTTAGCTACTTCACCCGTTAACACAAAAAAGAATCAATAAAATAAATTAAAAAAAGAAAACATTAACGCTGAAAGTGCTAAACCATATATTACTGCCTCCTTTGGAGTCTTCTTCCTGTTAGAAGTAGCACATTATCTTATGAGGAAAGTGAGTTATAAACACAGGGTGGTACGTAGAAAGACTGATAAAAAAAACGAGCAACAGAAGATTGATCTATGATATTGGAATCAAATTATTGGCATTTATGGTCGAGACAAAACGGCAACATTTATGTTTAAGCTAACCGAGGGAATCAGCACATCTTCTTTTTTGTGTGATTTTTGTATCATAGTCAAGGATAAAAAAAATATACTGTGTCCCCCATAAATGAGTACATCCCTATCACCTTTTTATAGAAAGTTTTATTTTTCTAAACCAAAAATAGCAGGATTTTATTATTTTTAGTGGAACATTACACAATCAAAACGGATATTATCAGATAGTATATATGACTTTACAGCATTGAAACTGTTGCCAAAAGTATTACTATGTTGCCGTCCAAATATGAGTATATCCCTACGAAAAAGTATGTTTGGCAACAGAGTTTCAATGTTGTAGATTTTGGTCATGAATAATACCTGATAATATCCGTTAGAATCCTGCTATGTTTGGTTTAGAAGAAAATAAACTCTCTATCAAAGAAAGTGGCAGGGGTGTACTCATTTATGGCGATACTCTAATTCATCCTTTCAGTTGAAATGTCATTCAAGTAGAGATAAACACGTCTCGTAGACTATTACTATAGTAGTGAGTTCAATACTCATTGAGTGCTCCAAGATTGTGGTTGTATGGCAAACTATGTTAAGCTAAGTAAATACCTATATAATTTATATAATAACAAATGATAGCTTAGCTTCTTATTCTATATATATCAAGTGTTATCGGTGTCAAACACAGATTCAATGATCGATTGTATTCTGCAAAGAATCCTTATTAATGGTCTCATACAAAGTAAACATCCTCAAGTTATTTACGTCGTCAAGAATGAAAGAGGCTTCATAAATAGAGATTGGAGAAGAGGACAACCTCTCAAATAAAGAAAGGCAGGACAAATGATGAGTATAATATAGTTAAATATTATTACTCGGTTCAATGTATTAACGATTTGCAACTTTGATATATACACAACCTAGCAAATGAATTAGTATCACGATCGCCGACCCCGCCTCCTTTACTTACTATAAAACCATTGATTGTCTCTCATTAGATGATATAAATTAGGTTAAACAGCGTAGCCCATACACAGGAGTATGTCGGCAATATACATTCTCTAATATAATATGTAGTCGTAATCCACGGAACCTTTCAGTCAGTAAAATATGTGGCCTATCCAGTTTGAGTAGTTTTCTTTTGTTAAATTGTTTTGTGGGAGCATGTTACATTGCCTAATGTAAAAATGTATTACATTGCTTTGTGTATACATTTATTATATTGTCTTGGGTATGTACTGATTAGATAGCCGCTTGTATGTGCTTTTGCGTTCTCTTGTATATATTTTTCTCTAATTCTACATTGACTTGTGTATGCAGATATTGATTTGAGTACCCACTATTGTCTATGTATTTGCTACATTGCCCTGTTGCCCATGCATTACATTGTTTTGAGTAGATATTTCTTAAATCGTACTCTGAATGTACTTATGTATTGTCTTTTGTATATCTATTGCTTTTATATCACTTCTTTGGTTTCGATTAAACAGTCTCAATAAAACACTTTACGGCTATATGGCGTATCCAGTGTGATTCTCAAGTAAAAGCCTGCAGTGAAGAAGCAATTCTTATATACTGTATAGGCCGGCATATAAGTTGACAGCAGAATTAAGGTTTCATTCGAATTTCTAAAACAAGGCAGCACAGCATCCATCAAGTTCATGGGGTCTAAACACACTAATATGATCCATTAGTGAAAGTTCCTTATGCTTGAAAAGTCGACTTATAGGCCGGAATTATGCTTGAAAAGTCGACTTATAGGCCGGAATTATGCTTGAAAAGTCGATTTATAGGCCGGAATTATGCTTGAAAAGTCGACTTATACGCCGGAATTATGCCGAATTCTAGTAAGATAGCATCAGTAACATTGGTTTACTGATATCCGTATATAACAGAGTAATTAGGAGATAGTGAAGAGTTCATTCAGTCAGTCGACTTGAAAGGCGTGTCACAATATACATACAATCAAGTAGGGTCAGCTTCGTGGCTGAACTCATTCCGTAGTTAGTGTTTGAGCCTGAACAAAAGCTATGATTAATTTGCCACTTTTTTACCAGGCACTCCTTACTTGGAAGATTGGTGTAACATAACCATCCAACTCATTCTGCATTCGGTTTCTGTGCTGGGCTAAACTATATTAGAAAATATCTTAATATATAATAAAGAATATAAATCAAAAGCCAGAGGAATATATAGTTTCAGGTCGGTAATGATTTGTGCAAACTCTTCATAAATACGTCATGTAATAAATAATTTCAATTTACTTTGCTTTTCATTGCTGGAAAGTTTTATGAAGACTTGAAATAAAAAGTATTCTGTACAATTCACTTGGACAAAGAAAAGGACATTTGATTGTCGAAGCTTTGGTATCGAGAAAGGAAATCATTTGTCGTATTTTGTAGGAATAACACAATAACTATTTCTCCCGCAGATATGCTACAGTTGAGTCATAATCATTTTAATCTACCTAACATATTATTATTATTATTTTGTTTCCCGGTTACTAAGTTGAATGTTGGTGGTATGAACACCCATCACATAAATTATATGGAACCTTACAATAAATATTGCTCTAAATCTGATGCTGAAAATATAAAATTAGCAACATATTCATTTTAATGAAAATCACTTATGAGTGATTGTTTCTAGAGTTACAATCGTTTGTTTCAATAGAATAAAGTTCACTTAACATAGAGGATGGAGTGTTCATTATGACAAAAAGCACTCATGGAGAATCAAACTCTGCAGTTGCAATGGTCTACGAGAATAGATTGCTAACCTTTGCTTTTGAGTAACGTTTTAAGTTTTAAGTCTTAAGTAACGTACACATAACATCTATTCTGCACTTAATCAAGTAAGAGAAGTGCAAAATCTACAGATTTGACATATTTTACAAGTTTGTTTTGTAGCGCAAGAGACAGAAAATCAAATATGTAAGCAATGTTTTCTATAATCACCACACAATAATACCAATAGGTTTAATTACGAAATTGTTATTATGTATCAGTTGGTTGTGCAGAATGGATGGAAACACGGATACTTTAATTCATAGTCACAGATAATAACCATTGGACCATGCTAACAAGTATAACTATTGGTACATCTTACACCTAGCTTAGTTCGATACAACAAGACTGTGTTCCACGAATTTTACAATTGATTCTAGATGTTACCTGGACTCAAACACCGACCGCTGGCGCAGGTGAAAAAGATGCATCTAGTTCAGCAACAAGAGGAATTTAAATCATTTACTAAGCCTGGTTTAATTTGTCTTAAAGTCATAAGTGTGGGACAGCCAGCAAGGATCGAACTCGCTACAGTAGTAATAGTATACGAGACTATCATGATAGTCATTGAATTTGAGCAAAATCGGCATGCTGACTGATTAGCTCATTCTGGTTACAGAAGTGGGACACCCAATGAGGATCAAACAGTACGAACAGATTGGTTTGTGAGACAAGTTTAATAACAATCGTGCAGTGGTAGTGATCAAACGCAGATTATACACTCCTGGGCAAAGAAAATGAGCCAATCGCTTTCCATCACATAAAATATTTTAACACCAACGAGAACATGGGCGCATATTAAGGCCAAAATGGTTGGGAGAAAACTTGACACACTGACCAGCTGTGGGAAGAAGTCAGAGATGAACATTGACTCTATCGAACAGCTTGACCAAACGGTTCAGTTTTAAGAAAGAACAAGGGAAAATAGTACATTTTAGTATGGAACCTATTCCATACCAAAATGTACTCGACATACAAAGATTGCATGCATTGTTGTATAACATTGTCGAATAGTTCATCTATAATTGTTAGAATAAAAGAGTAATTTCAAAATAATTGATTTAAAAAAGCATGGCTCATTTTCTTTTTCCCAGGAGTGTATTCGTACACGTATCATGTGTCGTACTCTTTTCGAAAGAATAATGTAGAAAATGTAAGTGAAATAAGTTAAAGCAGAATGAAAAACAAAACATTTTCGATTGCGTTCTTTTTATAACTCTATTTTGATTCTGAATCATGTTCAAAGTACAATTGTACTCTTCTGAAACAAATTACGTTAAATAAAAACAGCACTTGGTGACGCAACAGGAGAGATACACAAGGGATAAGACCAATTATTGCGGAATGGGAACATGGAAAATTAACGAAGAATTCATAAATAATAATTGAAGGAAGAATGACGAGGCGTAACTAATCACAAAGGAAAAAGCTGGAGAAAAGAAAGTGGTAAAATAGAGAAGAAACAATAGTCTTAATGAGTAATATCTTAAAACGAAAGCAACATTTTGAGAAAAGGGAGAAACGGTAAATTACGTAAAAGGTTACATTTTGACAGTGTCTGCTTTGTAACAATTGTAGGAAAATGCAATTGAAAGAATGCAGTATTTATTCTGGGTGTAAAATGTAACAATCCATCGTTACCGAAGAGGTTCAGAGATTTACACACCCACCGTCACACCTACACACCAACACGCATATATACATCCTCTAATATATACTCACTTATTAGCTCAGACTTTTGAGAAAAGGAAGAAACACTAAATTACGTAGAAGGTTACATTTTGACAGTGTTTGTTTTGTAACAACTGTAGGAAAATGAAGTTGAAAGAATGCTGTATTTATTCTGGGTGTAACATGTAACAATCTATCGTTACCGAAGAGGTTCAGAGATTTACACACCCACGCTCACACCTACACGCACATATAAATCCTCCAATATATTCTCACTTACTAGCTCAAACTTTCTCTGTTTCTCTCTTGAGTAAACTCTTGTAGTTATGCAGATGCACACGCACCGCTGGCGCCTAATTTTCAGAACCACATGAACCCGAAGTTAATTGAATAAGTACTTAGTCACGTGTTACGTGTCATGTGACTATTAGCTCACGACAAGACATTTAGATTTGGCCATCACGTATCCCCGTAATCTTCTCTAAGGCAAGTAACGTATTGGCGACTCGTGCGAGACAATTCTATTAATAAGGTTCTAACTAAAGGCATCTAAGTGTAAGCCTCTTAGCGTCAACCTAAATGGATCAACCAACAATTTCTCCTAAGTGTGCAACAATGATATTAAAGCTCCGTCTTCTTAAACCTAATTTTCCACGAGCTGACCAACGCATCTTTGCTGTTATGGCTGCCTCTTCTGTGTATGTTATTCATCAGTTAGCGTGGATTTCCTCAACACAAAAACTTATCACTGTGATATTCAATTTCACTTGCTCTCCTTGAAAACATACTTTTTTAAGACTAACCTATTAAGGTGTTTAGTACCTACATTTTAAAAAAATAGTTTTTAAAAAGCCAAGTAGGTGTTATTTTTATTCAGTGTTTAATAAAAACTATTATTTTATTAAATATTTAAAAATATATATTTTGAAAAGCCAAAACCATGATTGAATCCATTTGTCTCATTAGATATTTTCCCGGGGCAGATGGAAAACAATGCCTTCATCTCCATCTACGAATTGTCTTAAATCACTATACGATTGATTGCCAAAGAAGACCCAGGCTAAGGAAATGTCTTGCCAGATATCTCTCAGTGTTTGCAATGCCTTCATCAACATCTATAAACCTATAGTCTTGAATAAATTTCCAATACATTGCCAGAGCATGGAGACCTAGAACAATCAATTTCACGCGAGATATCATGTTAGCCACCACTGGAAAAATAAATTTCTCGCGATATATCTGGTCAGCAACTCTCAAGTGACTAAAGGAACACAAGCGATGTTCTTATTTCTAAACCACTAAAGCATTGTGGAAAAAACTGTAAATATTTTTACAGAATTTAGAAAGTTCAAAGTATATTTCCGTCTTATTAAACGAATGATGCCATCTCTTTGAAAACGTGAAATTTTTTAACTCTTCCAACTGAAATTATATTTCTTCTGCTCAGCCCACTCATTAGTCAAATGAATGGCGTTATGTTTAAATATTTCAATAGGAGAAAGTTTCTCAGTATTCGATTTTGTTTGATCTTTTTCTTGGTCGCATCTTGGACAAAACCGACTTAAATTATGCGTCATTTCTTTTTATCTTGCTATTTCTTTCATAGATTCACTATTGAACATGTTTTTTTTAAATTTCTAATTACAATGTTAGTAACCCGAATAGATCCGTTTATATCAATTCATTTCTGTTACGAGAGGAGGAGTGTCAAGGGAAATCTCAGATAACGGATGGGCGTGAATACTTTTGAAACCATTTCTAATTTTTAAAGAGCAGAGATTAACTCTATAAATGGAATACGTCAAACAAAGATGGAAATGTAGAGGACGTTGCAGACAGAAATAAAATATTCGATATAGCCTATAATAGTACACATATAAATATATATATATATGGTAGAGGTAATTTGACAATGTGGAAATGATTGAGGAAAGCGTGTTACGTCTCAAACGTATTTATTATCATTAAGATAAGCCTTGGTGCATTTCGCCTAGTTCCATTCGGCGTCTTCAGAAGCTATTTTGCAATGCAGACAACTCACGTGTGTGCAGTCAAGTGTACTGAGATGGAAAATCTGGTTATCTGTGTGCACAGTATGGGGTGAATGTCTTGATCCGGTTAGTCACTCAATACAAACCGTCAAAACGTACTTTGGCAGCATGCTGTGTTGGGGTTGATCAATTAAAACTTGGAGAAAAGGGTGGTCAATGGATAAGTTACTTCACTCACATTTTGTTGGGCAGTGA
>VCCN01001361.1:1914297-1924795 GCA_006491835.1 Architeuthis dux | reverse complement strand
GGGGCAGAGTAAACCAAAGACTGCAATACAATTGGTTGAAGACCACACACAAATAGCGAGGACAGTAGTGAAGAGGATGATGTTTCCCTGAACATCATATCTGATGAGAAGGAACCATCTGATGGTGAGCAAGCCGCAAACAAACAGGAATCTGTAGATCCTTCAAATGCAGGGTTGGGGGACTATGTTCTTTTGCGCTCTGCAGGGAAGAAAAAGGTGCACCTATTATGTTGCACTGGTTGATGGAATGAACGAATATGGTGAGGTTACCAGAGCAAAGATTTTGAGCGCCCCATATTTACAATGCCAGATGATGCTGTAATATACACACATTTTATTCAGTCTGCCTGCTCCCTGCAACAGTGGGGGAACAAGGCGTCGTCAGCAGAAACTTATGATTCCTGTTGATCTACAAGTCAGAGTAAATACAAAGACATATTGTGGACCAATATACCTTATTTATAGGCGACAAACCAAAGTGACAAACATGCTTAATTGATGTTATCTAATGAAACACATTGAAATTGAAATGATGACAACATAATTCTTGGATTGTCCTATAATTACTGGTGTGTTCCAATAGACCCAACTTACCCCACTTTGGGGCGAATTGGAACTTCTGGAATTTCTCTAAGCATCTGCTGAACGTATTTCCTGAGTTTGTTGTGCACATGTATATATTGAAAATAAGTGTTTTTGCGAAATGTGTTCCAAATAACCCCACCTTCTCCTATATATTTATCTTTTCAATATTTGAATGACTTTTTTTCTAAATTGATATATACTCTACATACATTCTAATCTTTACCGTCATCTTAGGAGTTGAGTTGCGATAAAAGAAGGTAAATAGTAGTCAAATACACAATGATAATGTCGAAAAGAATGTAAAAAATAGTGTTCTATTTATATATACGCTAAGTATAGTTTTTCACTTTTAATATTTGTATGAATTACAGTTTTTTTTAAAATTGTATATACGCTTCGCATTTCTTTTTTCTTATATATATTTATCTTTTTAAATTTTGAATGAATATTTTAAAACATTATATATACACTACGTATATTTTACTCCTTATCTTCATCTTCAGAGTTGAATTGTGATAAAAAGAAGTAAAACATTGAGATGCAGATGAATCAAATACACATGGATAATGTCAGAAATAAAAAAAATAGTCTTTTATTTATATATACGCTACGTATATTTATTTACTTTCAATATTTGTATGAATTAATTCTTTTTATTCATATCATCATCACCGTCATCATCCTCATCGTCAGCAGCAGCCGTTATAAGTCCACTGCTGGACAAAGGCCTTTTCCATATCCTTGCATGACGATCTAGATTGTGCTAATCTCTGCCACGTCAAACCTTTCTATCTCGCTCATCCATCTTGTGTCTGGTCTTTACCTACTGCGGTTACTGTCCAATGGGCACCAATCGGTTAGTATTTCCCTCCATCTATTGTCATCCCTTCTTGCTAGGTGACCAGCCCATCTCCATTTTTAATTGCTTAATTATTTGTATAATATCCTTCACTCTGTGCTATTTTAAGTTGTTTTTCAGCTCGTTTTGTTAATGTCCATGTTTCGCATCTGTAAGTCATGGCTGGTATTATGCAACCATTATATACTTTACGCTTTAGGCACATTGCCAAGGTGCTCTTCGGAATGTCTCTATTCATACCAAATTCTTTCCAACCTATCGTTATGCGTCGTTTTATTTCGCAGTAATGGTCTTTCTCTAGTTTTATTACCTGTCCTAGGTAGATGTATTCATCAACCTATTCTAGAGTCTCTCCTTCTATCTGTATGGTCCTTTTCGTAACTTTATCATTGAACATTACATTTGTCTTTGTTATGTTCATCTTTAAGCCTACTTTATTACTTTCGCTGTTTAGATCAGTTAGCATGTTTTGTAATTCTTCGGTTGCTTTCGACGTCATGGAGATGCTTAAGTATTCTCATCTATGTTTATTCCCATTCCCTCCCAGTCAGTTTTCCGAAAGATGCTTTCAGGGCTAGCTGTAAATAGTTTAAATGATATTGTATCGCCTTGTCTTACTCCTTTCGTTATCTTTATCTTGTTTGTATTTTTATGTAGTCTAATTATTGCAGTGCCATTTTCGTTATGTTTTGGACGATGTGTATGTAATTCTCGTTAACACCTTGTTCACGTATTGCGTTGAAGACTTCCGTGTGCTCTACCGCAGTCTTCAACGCAATGCGAGATCAAGGTGTTAACGAGAATTACATACACATCCTCCAAAACATAGGGTAAAAAGTCCAACCATCGAAGCAACTGCCTAACCTAATTTGTAAATCATGTGACTTCTGGTAATCTTTAGAATTGTTGTCTGGGCTTAAATTGATCCCCATGACCTATATAACCAATTTCAGCTTTAAACAATTAGGTTAGGCAGTTGCTTAGATGGTTGGAATTTTTACCCTGTCTAATATATACGCTTCCATCAGAAACCAAAACAAACAAATGGTCAACGACTTCAAAAACAAAAAAGTGAATGGTTATTCATCTTAATTGTTTTATTTTTTAAATCACAATTTAACCCAGACAGTGTTCGTTTTGGTTTTAGTAAAGCTATTATTCTATTTTTTATTATTTTTAGTTATTGCCTGTGAAAATATTCACAGATATATTAAGGTGTTCTGAAAGTAGTTACGTATGTTCGTGTTCGGAAAGTAATTACGTATTTCACTGTTATAAATTATAAACCAACTAAGACAAGGCCAGTGTTAAATGGTATGAAACTACGTCTGGATTTAGTTCATCATCTCTTCTATCCGGCAGTGTGTTATTTATAGTGCATATTAAAGTTCTTGTAAAGTTTACTCCCATGGAGGATAGATAATTTAAAGAGCAACACATTCGCCATTGCTTACTCTATGGATTTCGAAAGGGTAGTACTACTACGTAGGCAATGAGAAACATTTGTGAAGTGTATCATGATGCAGTTGTGGCAGCCAATTTGAATATCAGGCTGGTTTTATCACCACAATGAGGCCAGCCTGGATACACTGAAATACGAAAGTAAATATAGCTCCCTTTTCTCGTGACGTCAGCATCTCCCTATAAAGGGATATGCAGCCCTGAATCTTGGCCCATTTCCTAGATTCTTCTTAATATGGCCCCCTGGTTTCTTAAACCAGTAACTCTTATTTTTGTCTGCTCCTTTCTTTTTTCGAAGACTAGAATGAATGGCTCATATACAGGCCCAGGAGATAACATGACTCGAGAGCACTCTATTGTTTCTAACTCAGTTTGAGGCTAATAGCCTTAAATCCATTCTGATAGAAACTCTTCTTCCTTACTATGCCAGCTTAGCTCTTTCTGTCACTCATCCTTTTTACCTACACATATTTCTTGTCTTGGTTGCAATATACCAATTGTACTAGTCACCCTATACACCGATTCAAATATAATCGACTAGTATCAAGACAAGACCATTTCTGTTGTAACAACTACAAGTGACACAGTAATAATCTCTATACTAAACTCTTTCTTAGTTCGTACGATCGTTTTTAAACCTCTTCTAAGTGAGTATATGTTTACCTTTTTAACTTCATTTAATGTATGTACCCTTTTTTGTTAAATGCATTGTTTTATTAAATGTCATATTATTTTGTACTTCTCTATTTGTCTATTTTGTTAAATCGGACTTTCTAATTATTGTGTCCATACGTGCTTAAATTACTATATTCAAAATTGCCGTCCGAATCCATTTATTTGGAGCGGTTCACTTAAAATACCAGTAATGGCGATTTGTGTCTCCTTCAAATGATTTCTGACGTCCAAACCGTTTCAGCCAGTAGGATACCTCCATTCACATCACCTGTATTTACACAAACAAAGGGGCTTTCACGCTTGGCTGTCTTCCTGCCTCTTTTTCTTTTACAATACTACTATTGATACTACTAGTGACTACAACTACTATTAATACCAATAGCATTTAATACTACTGTAGCATCCAGCATCTACTTATTATTATTATGGCGGCTGCTAATTATAGTAATTTCTTCTTACTATCTCCACTCTCACATGTATATCTATCCATCTCACACTTAGATAGCAACTTTATTTCCCTTCAAATCTAATACAGTGAGGGATTGTAAATGCCAGCTGTGGTGTAAAAGGTTCAAAATAGTGATTACCTTATTGATAAATAGTAATTAATTAAACTTCAATGGCATTTGCTTTTATCTCCCTTTTGAAAATGCGTATTTATTTTCCGAACACAAATATACGTCATTACTTTCTGAACATCCTAATATTTGAATTTCTATGGGATGAAATATTCTTAGAAATAAAGATTAATTTCATTTCAATGGAAGAATCCACTGTTTTAAATGGTAGGTAGGAGATATTTATATCAGCAAAATTGTTACCTTTACTTTAATTAAAATTCCTTGTTTATCGTATGTAATATACACACACGCGCGCACGCACACACACACACACACTCGCGCGCACGCACACGCACACGCACACACACACATACACACACACAAACATAGAATTAAATTGTTAAATGAAAGGAAAACAAGTATTTTGTTTCTATCCTTCTAAGATCTTGTTCAGAATCGATCAAGGGGATTGTAAAAAGTGATCTCACATTGGTATATGGAAGAGTTGCCAAACTAGTGAGTTAATTTGGATCCCGCCTCTACTCAAAATCCATAATGGCCCCTCCAGTCATAGGCAATGAAATATATGTTATGTTTGTTCAAATACTTATGAGCAGTACCCTATAGAAAGTAATACTCGTAAGTATTTGAACAACAAACTGTTTTTATTTATTTTCAGTGATACGTTTACATATTTATCCACATCATTGTTCCGCCCGGTTCTGAATTTTATTAAATAAAATATTAGTATTATTTCCCACAATGATCTAACATGACAGATTAGTAACTAACCGGCCGACGAAAAATGATTTGGAAAAGAATACAAACTCTGTGTTTCTTGCTTAGTTGCTTGCACAATACTAATATTCGTTTTAATAAAATCCATATCATTGAATCATTGGGGATCTTTTTTAAACCTCTCCCTTCACGAGATTGTAAATATGGGATTAGTTATAAATGCGGTGTTGTGGAGAAAGGAACAATAAGAATTGTTGGCTTAGTGAATGCGACTAGCTAAGTTAAATTTAACATTGAGAGGACCAGCACATTGTGTCGTATGATAATTTTGTAAAAGTATCAATGAAAATAAATAAAGTTTGTTTTTCATTGCCTATAATTGCTGGGGCCATTATGGATTTTCAGTAGGGAGATTCAAATTAAATTACTAGTTTGGCAACTCTTCTATATACCAATGTGAGTTCACTTTTTCAATCACCCTTCAATTCTGAACAAGATTTTAGATGGATCGAAACAAAAGAAATGCTTTTCTTTCATTTAACAATTCAATTCTATTAAAAACACATTTTCTAGGAATTTAGCATTCAGATCCGCAAAAACGCATGCCTTGTTATGTTGACTGCACACAAATTGGTCCTTATTCCGTAATGTTCCTGTTTTTAACTCTCAAAACCAAGCGATTAGAAGCAAACTGTCTGCTTTCTCGAATACTTATGACAGGTACTGTATATAGTAACTATTGACCGTAGAGTCACTGTATTCTGACCGAGTGTAGAAATCCTCACATCAGATTTGATTGTATAGGTAAGGATGCAAACAGATCAGAATAGGTATATAGTTTTTTTCTGGAAAATAACAAAACTATTTTGAATATCTCGAGAACCGGTTCACCTCTTAGGTAGGGTTATTTAGCAAAACATCGCATCACCCATGTCAGACAGCACCTTCCGCTGCGCTAGAGGCGTGATGTCACAGGGTGAGCACTCTGTGGGGTCACAAGAGAGGACTTTAAAAAGGACTAAAGCACTATTGCTCTGGGTAGGCTATTCCGGAACGAGATCGTATATATGTATATGCATGAAATATATAAAGACCAGATCAATCATATCTACAATAAAACTGTGAATTCAAACATGTCTGTACGGATCATCATGTCTTTCAGAGAATCGTAATTCTCTATTGTGGAAGAGTAGCCGAGTGCTCAGTTAAGTCACTCTGTAGCAGTCAAAATCGATTATGGTAATTGCTTTCTGTAATCCGAATGCGGCATACTTCTCAATAAGGAAAATCATCTCTTATCAATCCTGCTTTTATGACAAATGAAGCTATTACATGTCAAACAGTTTTTTTTTCACCCTGTTGCGGTAATAGAGATTCAAGATACAAGCGTTACATGTACCAAATGCTTTGAACACAAAAGTTTTATGTTCACGCAAATATATTCCCCCGCACAACTGCACTCAGTATTCATATACAATCATAAATAAAACGTGGATAAAAATAGATAAGAAGGCACGTGAATATATTTCGGCTAACACACGGTTCCACATTAACACGCACACAAACATTCATGTATTCACGTACATTTTTAAATAGACATAATGAATCCTTACTTACATATAGAATGGAGTTCTTTGAGAGAGATCAATACATACGTGTCTTGTTATATACAAAATTACACATTTTATTGGTTAACTCATGAACGAACATGTTTTCATTGCTTTCTTTATCACAACGTTTCGGCTGAATACTCCGGCTTTTCTTTTTTTTAGTGTCGGTTTTAATCTTTGAACTTTTTGGAAATCCTGTGTTTTTGCCTACGTGGTTTTGGAACGCTTTTCACCGGATGTGACATGATGAGGAAAACAGACATGCCCCATGAGAACAAGGGTTCAATATTTTTTTTAAATATAACATACTTGCGGATAAACTAGAGTGTACAGAAGCCGAAATGTTGTGATAAGGAAAGCAAAGGAAAACGAGGAAATTAAACTGAATACTATTTTATATATATATATATATATATATATATATAGTACATGTCATAAGTAGTTGAACAGACAAGCATTTTGCTTCTAATCGCCTGGTTTTGAGAGTTAAAAACAGAAACAGTATGCCAGAAGAACCATATTATTTGCAATCAACATAACAAGCAGTTGCTGTGTATAAGGGTGTTTTTTGTCATGTTTTGTAGATCTGAATGCTCAGTTTCTTGAAAATCTGTTTCTTAATAGAATTAATTTGTTAAAGGAAAAAGAAGCAAGCTTTTTGTTTCTAACCTCCTAAAATATTGTTCAGAATGTTTTAAGGAGATTAAAAAAGTGAACTCACATTGCTATATGGAAGAGTTACCAAACTAGTAAGTTAATTTTGATCCGCCCCCCCCCCTGCTCAAAATCCATAATTAGAGAGAGAGAGAGAACTATATATATGTAGAGTGAGGAAGAAAGAGATAATTTTTTTTGTGGGTGTAATTACTAACATAATTTAAATATATAACAAATACACACGCATCTATCGCTTTCTCTACAATGTACAATCACAGTACCTTTTCCATACACTGCAAAACTTGTTTTACGCGTAAGAGTCGAATATGTACCTTTCTTAAAATATAAACAAAATAATATACCGTAAATGTTGCTTATTTTCAATAAAGCAGAATTTGCCAATTTCGACAATGTTTTTGTTAAAACTAAACGCTCCTAATGCTATATAACGACAATAACAGAACGGCATTGTTATGTTATCCAATATATCAGTACACGTGCACTAGCATATGCACGTGTTTCTACTTATGTGTCTCGTTTCTTTCAAAATAAGATTCGGAAATCTTTCATTCATCATTGAGTGATAACGTAGGAATAATATTGTCCTCTTATGTATATGATAATTTGTAATTAGCGCAAGTATTTGTCAACAGAATTGAGCCTAGAACGAACAAAGAAAAATCCTTTGAAGACATTAAAACACTGTAATCTTCTTGGAATAAATTCTTTGTCCTTTTTCCGACAAACAAATAATCAATGTTGTACGGAAAAACTTCCTTCGTCAATACTGCTTCAAAGAAACAAACACAAACATCCGCACACACGTACACACGCACACACACACACATATATATATATAGCTATTTACACATAGCTCTTCGGAGTATTTCGAATCGAGCACTTTCGTAAATAGATAAAAACATATGAGTTTATATGTGCTTATAAATTACCTACAATCGCCGAGGTGACTTGGAGCGTTGGTAAGTTCTCAGACTGCTGGCCCAGAGGTCCGGTTTCAATCCTGGCTCGAGGCACTAAGGTACTTATAGTCAGTAGCCACACTGATGAGTCGTAAGACGACGAAACAGCGCTGTATGTGGATTTGACAATATATATATATATATATATAGAGAGAGAGAGAGTATTCAGAATGAATGGATAATCTTATAATTGTAAAGACATTTGTTTTATTAGGAACATGTATTTGCCCGGCGCCGATCTGACTCGGTTGCGAAACCAGCGGCCTAACTCTAATAAAGAAATGAGCGTCCTGCGAGGATCGAACCGACGTCCACCTTGGAAGCACCCTTATACGCATCATCTGCTCATACCACTGAGCTAATAACAACACCATGGTAAGGCAGGAGTCCTTAACGCACATATTGTTCATCTCTCTATGCCACGATCATTGGCACGAATATGCATGTGTTGTTCCCTATGCCGACAGTATGAAGTATTCTGAATTAATGGATAATTTTATATCAGACAGAATATGATATTTTTTCATTTTGATGTTAAAAATATTATAGGACATTATTTTCATTTTGATGTTAAAAATATGATCGATTTCTATTTATTTCTGAGGAAATTGCACAGGCTATAAAAATAATTCAAGATTGCCAATAATCGTGACGAGAACTGGAGATACAATAAGTGCAAAAGTATCCGATACATTTCCAAAAGTTCATTTTAACATCCTTACACTGCTTTAAAGTTGACAGAATTTGAACCAAAGATTAAAAAATATAAATATTGAAACTAGATTCAACATGGCAATTATGTACAAAAATAAGAAATCTTTGGTCAAAGTTCTGTCAATTTTGGAACTGTAAAAGTATGTTAAAATAAACTTATTGAAAAAATCAGATACTTTTTGCACTCACTGTAGATATACACACTGAACGGCAATTCTACATCAGACTATTCTTGAATTATTCTTCCTTCTAATGGCATAAAGTTTATCAAAAATGAATTAACTTTTATATGCGATTTAAACGTGGCGGGGTTAGTCTCGCAGAATCCACGAGATTACTTATTGAATGGATTTAACAGCGGAAGGTTTATATAATATTGAACATCAAATAAAGCGACTGCAGTATATGGTCGGGTGAAAGATTCAGTCATGGTATAAATGCATTTAACAGACTTTAAAACGGAACAAATGAGTTTATTGTCACTGATTGAAGTAAAATAGACGAGACCTGCGTGATTATTAGAAGTGATACGAGTAATCTGTAGAAAATGATTTGTAGTGTTCCCACAAACTAGGGTGATAATATGTGCTGCCCTTATATAACGAGAGAACAACAGAGATTACTTTTACATAAACGTTGATCTTGAATGTTGCCTTTGAGTCGATGTTCAACGATGTACTTCTTAACCTCGCGGACTCATAAAGAGTGAAGAGTAATGGGCCCTAACAGTCTTCTTCATTATACGAATCTCTCTTTTGTTTTCTTTGCTCTCCTCTCGTCTTTTCCTTTGATATCTCTCCTCGCAACAAGCCTGAAAAACATCTGATGCCTTGTTTGGCACCAGACACATTGGCGGCATTCCTGCTAATTCCATGCCGTTTTCACGGCGGACCTTATTGGCTTATTGTATTATGCAAATTAAGCGGCCCAGGGGAACGGAATCTTCCATTTCCCACGATGAATGGAGAGAAGCTTGAAAGAAAAGGATGAAGAGAAAAACGAGCGAGCAACAGCGTGGAACCGAATGCGACAAGCAGGGAGTTGCAGAATTGGATTATCACTAACAAAGGACATTTTAGAAAGAAGCAAGAGACAGCAAGTGGATGAATAAGCAAAGACTGAACGAGATAGAGTGAGTGACAGCGGGGGGGGTGCAGCTTATTCAAAATATATTATAAACCGTCAACCAAAACTGTCACCATAACTGTCAACATAGGTTTCTTCAGTGTTTAAGCCCGTCTGCCTGACTCGCCATATCTATGTATCTATGTATGTATATACTTATGTATGTATATACCACGTGTACAGGCCGCACTAATGGGGCTAGAGAGTTGAACATTTAACTATTTAAACCTTATTATAACCAGAAAAAATCTTTTCTTTTTTTTTTTTAATACTCCCCACCTAAATAGGTTTTTAGAGCCAGGTTAAATTTGCAATGTAAGTTTATGCTAAATGCGTGCCTTAGTTTGATCCGGCAGTATTGTTTTCCTGTAAATTTGGACTTTTTTAGCGATCACTGGCGAACAAAAGGCAGATAAGTAACTTATTCATTGATCACCCCTTTTTTCCCAATTGTTTTGATTGATTACTCCCAAAACGGCATGCTGCCAAAAGTTACATGACGGTTTCTTGAGTGACTAACCAGTATATATATAT
>VCCN01001361.1:1780538-1792870 GCA_006491835.1 Architeuthis dux | reverse complement strand
TTTTTCTCATAGAAAATGCGTTACTTTTTGGTTCATTCTTTCTTGCTGAAAATGTTCAAGTTTATATCGACTCAGCAGTCTTCTTTTTCCTCTGACGTGCTTTATTTTTAAGTGGGCTTTAACGGGAGAAAGCTCTTTGAAAGATGACTCATTCTATTAACTGTTTTTTTGTCGTGATATTCTTATTTATTCCTATATTCGTAAGTATTGTACCCTTGGTGCCATTTTGTTGCAATTTGCCGTGCTGTTAGGTTTACACGACTTCGAACGACCAATGAAGTCTAGGAAATAATTCTCACATCCAGGCTAATAGGACTCTTCCAAATTTGCTGGTATCTCCTTATTTCTGTTTTACACAGACAGGGCGAACAAAATGAAATGAAGGAGGCTGAACAAACAATGATATGGAGGCCTGCTCCAGACTATCATAGATATGTAATATGTATAGAGCCTAAAGTATCCTTAACTATCTGTTTATCAGAGTATCATTTGTTTGTACAATGATTAAAACATTCTCAAATCACGAGCTATGCTTATCTTAACAAAAAGACCGTAAAAGGTTATTTCTGATCTTAGAATGAACTTGGAAAGCAGAAATAACACCGGAAATGGATTTTCCATACCAAAAAACATATAGTTAGTGGCATTACATAATAATGTGGAGCTACCAGCAGTGGAGGCATGGGATTGAGGCTTTTCGTTGATAGCCATATTGTATTTTGTGCGCACAGGCCACTACACGTCGACTCCAACTTGTTTGCGATGATATTTTAAAATGTTCATACCTGACATCATGGCAAATTCCAAAAACTTGACACCAGGTGCACAATTCTCAATAAATATGATATATTCCCACTCCACTATTATTTCTATCACCAAATTCGGCTCGATGGCGACCTTTCTCCCCGCAACATTTTCAGCATAGTACGTTTTTTTATACTATGCTGAAAATGCTGCTTACTTTCTTCCATATTCAATGCTAGAATCCATAAATACGCCAATGTTGACATTTAAAAAAAAACATGTACACTGATATGACAGTTGTCACAATACAATTAAAAGCGATTTTTGTAAAAGTAAATACTCCTCATGCCATCTAACAACACAAATTGAACACACTTTTTAGCCAACCAGTATAAACAAATAGTGTTGAGAAGATTCTTTTTGTAGAATTTCTATAGCAAATTGTTGTATGCTGGTAGCAATTCTTTAATATCTGCTTATTTATTTGTGAACCTATAAATCGTTGTTGTTTGTTCGCCAACCATGAGAGATTACTAAACAGCTTAAGCAAGTGCGAAGCTGCAGGAAATTCACAGAGTATCTTTATCATCGTCTGGACGCGACAGCCTCAAAGAGGAAACACAAGATTTAATGTTATCTCTATTCATTAAGGGCTTCCCTAATAAAAGAAGCAACACCAAAGACAAATCTTTTATGTAACTCAATTAATTCGGCTTTTCATAAGGAAATCATTGTGTCTGTCAGACATTCAGTCTACTAGTTAAATTAATTATAATTTAAGGCGTAATTAAATAATCCTCTCGGTTAACACAATTTTTATAAAACTCTCAGATTAATTCAGATATATATCATGTGTTGGTATTATGCAACTTTTTCTATTCATTCCTGGGAGTTTTCGTTGTAATAAAGGTGTTTTATTTGATTATGTTTCATGCCCAAAGGACATAGATATGAATTTTATGACAGTCTCTCACTAGATAAATACAAACCATTTTCTGTTGTTTCTTTCTTTATCAGTCACCATCGTTGAATAAAAGTCTTCATAGAATGTACTACAAAATTCAGTTAAAATTATTACGTGGGTTCATAAAGAATAGGGAACAAAATATAACAAAATCAAATTTGTACTGCAATATATCTTTACATTACATTATTATACACATAGTTAAGCAATAAAAACGGAGATGAGCGGGACACTTAGCAAGAAGAAATGACAACAGATGCCACAAAAGATTAACTGATTGGTGCCCATGGGACAGTAAACGCGGTAGGAAAATACCAGATACAAGATGGAGGGATGAGATAGAAACGTTTGCCGTAGAACATGGAGGGGGTCAGCGCAGTCGCGGTTGTCATGGAAGAAGAGAGGAAGGAAATTTGTCCAACAGTGGACTCATAATTGATGCTGCTGCTACTGCTGCTGATGATGATGATTATGATGATATCTTTACAAACTCATTTGAGAATATTTTCGCGCGACGATTCAACAACTGCAATTGAGTTAAGTTTGATAAGTGTGGTAAACTGAGAGAATATTGACAGGGAAGTTCGTGGTTCGATTCTCAGTTGATGATACGACATTCAAAAAGTATCTAAATATCTAAGTTAGTTTTTGAAAATTCCAAAAATTCAAGTTTTTAAGTGGGGTCAATTTACAATGTAAGTATCATGCTAAACTGGACCCTTACCTTGTGTTCGGCTGCATTCACACTATACAAATATGTACTATTACTTTAATTCATCAAATGTATGTCCGTCAGTCTGTGTTAGCATACCTCGAGGATGACTAGAGCTATGGCCACCAACTTTTCTGTGGTTACTAATGGGGCCCCAACGTATGTTTTCCACATATTAGCTTTTGAAAATCAAAAGAAAATAGTGCGGGGTCTGCATTTGCGCTCAACTCAATAATGATGATATGATTTCCATATAGCCATCTATATAATAATACTAAAAGTCTCAATTCGTGTATCTTTATATCACCTCTAAATAGCCGAAACGGTGCATTGTAGCCGGAGGTATCGAATTAAGGTACCCCTAAAAACAGATATGCCAAATGCCTGATTTAGGCCTTCCGCAAAAACTCGCTGAGAATCCGTAGGGTCGGTTTTCAGCTAGCATCCATTTAAATTGCACACGAAATTTCATAAACTTTACACCATTACAAATAAGAAAATTGTAAAATACAGGTAAACCCTGCTTTACGCCATTTCTTCACTGTTACAAAGACAGGCGAAATGCGAAAATAGTGTTCAGCGTGTGTTTTGCAATGAGGCTTAATATAGGCAGAGCATAAACTCTTCCTTTCTTACACAACAAATATTCATTTGTGCTATTTTTAACATGTGTTTAGACTTTATGAGCTAAATACGAGGTCTATCCGGAAAGTATCCCGCCATTTTAATATTTCAAAAATCGTTTGCGCATCTCTGATGTAATTTAGCAATTGATCAAACGGGGCTTTGCTTCGCATGTGTGAACAGACACTCCCAGTGGGGTTACTCAGTCAGCATTGTGACGCCATTTAATGGACTTGCGTACCATGTGAGTCATTCTTCACCTCTCATGCAGGGTTTTTCAGCGAAACTTCGCATAACCCAGGTCTGTCAGCCCTCCTACAGTCCAAAGTTTCTTCCGGCTTTTCCAAAACAGATTCCAGAATGTGGACGAGATTACTGAGAACGTGACTAGGCAGCTGATGGGAAAAGCGGAACGGACGTTGGGATAAGTGTGTGCGTCTCCACTGGGTGTACTTTGAAGGGGACTAGGGCGCCATTTCCCTAGGTAGGCTAATTTTTCGTTAATATCAAATAGATGGATACTTTCCGAGCGGACTTCATATGGTTTCTGAGCGAAATTGATTGATTGCAACTCACTACACACGCTTTTTAGTTTCTGTTTTTTTTTCTTTTCTTCTACGTCTTCATCGTCAATTTGAGCCTGGAAGTCAACAGATACGTTCGTTGGTATCGTGTTGCAAATACCGGTTTTAACTCCTGTTTCCCAAACTTCAACTCCACAAGGATCGAATATTTTCCTTGGATATTTTCCAAGAAGCCACTTTACTCTCTGCCTCTCCAGTCAGTTCTGGGAACACAGCGTACGATTGATCTTCGTATATTTAATGAAATACAATTGATTCACATCGGTAATCACAGGTCTTTGATCAGACTTGCGCACAGGAGACTGGGTCTCTGTCAGCCTCGTCACCGTCTTCGTCGCTGTGTGTTGGCAATCATGGCTGCTTTGTTGGCGAAAGGTTTTTCAAATATTCAGTCTCTGGCTCTGGACTCTGTAAGTGTTGTCCAGCGTCGAATGGGAAAATAATTATAACAAGAGAGGTAGATAGAAAGAAAAGAAGAGAAATCAGTCAATACTGTGTGCATTCGGTGTGACAGTTGGCAAAGCTTAATACAATTTCTGTGATGGCTCTGGTTATTTATATTTTATTATCCTATGTCTGCAAAGAGTGTTTATCTGATGACTAAGAGCCGAATCAATTTTCCTATAATCTATGTGTATATGCGAAAGCATAAAGAGGAAGAGAAAATGGATTAAGAGAGAAGGGGATAGAAGTAAAAAGTTGCGTGCCAGAGGTTGGTGTTCGAACCTAGTTAATATCCAGATTTTCGAATGCTGATTTTCAAGGCAGGCAGTTTTTGATCAGTTGCAAGAATAGCAAGAGATTATCTTCTTATAACCCCATTTTTGGTCTTGTGTCATATTAAGCTAAGCTAAGCTAAGATCCTTCTTCATAGCTGAAAAAATCACATATCTTTAATTTTTTTTAAGGCAGGCAGTTAATATTTAAAAGGTTGGCGTAACCAATGGATTATCAGAATCATCAGCCCCGTAAAGCAAGAAACAAGCAATTGGTTAGTAAGAAAAAAGGACAAAAGTAGTCAGACACGTCTTGAATGTTCAAATTGCGTAACTGTTAATTCTATAGCAAATATTGCGGTGTCATCTTGAGTAATTGTTAACGAGCTAGTCTAGCAGGCTATTACTACTGTAAAGTCAGTTTAATCGTCACTAGGTGCCCTATATTGGTGACCTTATGCCTGACTGAGCTAAACTTAGTAGATATCTATACGGTAAACGTTTGGACACCTCGCCTTGTGGTAAAATATAACAAGCTCGTCTCGCCGACCATTACTACTAAGTAGGGAGTTCAATCCTCAGTGGATATTTCATACGCCTGACCTTGTGCTGAAATTAAGCTAAGCTTCTAAATGAGTGATACTATTATGTAGTAAGTTCGATCCTTACTGGATACCTCATACTAATCTTGTTGTATAGTACCCCACTATACATAAGTCCTGGGCTTGGATAGAAAGGAAACCCGAAGACTTGCTTGTAAAAATATCTGGACATATTTTTATTACATAACATACATCTTTGTCGGCCGGATAGTGAAGAGTGGAAGAGAGAAGACAAGGAGAACCGCCAGGCTGTCCCCTCAGCAGGGACAGCGGTTTCGTGCCTTTCGGCTCCGCTGATGTCTGTCTTCTTTGAGTGTCGAGATTTCTGTCCGCTTCCCAGGCCGGAATGATTTCTTTTAGATCTCCCCAATGCATACGCGGTGTCTCACGATGTCAATGACCAATCACCATTTCCTGTTTACAACAATGATGCAATACACCCATCTCCCAAGGTGATCGAGGTCACTTACATTTCCGCCACAGGATGCCGGATACGCAAATCATAACAATCTAAACTCAAATATCTTTTTTCCCCGAACACAAAATTTAAAAGAACAAGACGATGATGACATTTTTGTAATTATGATTTCGGAAGAACAGGAAGATTATTAAACGAAGTCAATGTGATCGGTAATTGGTTGAAATATACTGGAAAGTATCTGTGAAACTCGATTTCAGATGATATTAACTATAAGTATCGATCTTCTATACGGCACCCGATCATTACACTCTGTTTATTTTCCTGAAGAAAATCTTATGCAAAAAATAATAATAAATTAATTTTTCAATGCAACTATCTCAGCCAATAGGCTGAAGTGTGTGTGAATATCCCAGTGAAACCAATGTTCAAGCGCAGATAACAAGTTACTATTTCTAACCGTAAATATCAATGCAAAACAGTTCCTCTCGATTAAAAGGACGGACACAACACAGAATCCCTACACATAGTCTAAAAGAATGTAGTGAAATCCTTTTATTTTAAATTTTTTAAATGTTTACTGTGCCTACCGAAGGAGTGCAAAATATTAATATAACCTGTACAAAGATCTTGACGTTGTTAACATCACAACGGCACTGCTCAGCGTTCTTGTGAATCTTTTTCTGCTTATAGAAAATGAAGGGCCGACTTGCCCCATAGGGGGCTAACCTACCCTTGGTCCCTGTGTCGCTAGGTCAGCTATGAGCCAAACTGTGAGTTATGTTACAATTTAGTAATTTAGGCAAGATATTGACGCTCAGTTTAAACCATGAATGGTTCCTCTAACTGTGTTATAATATTCTCCACACTGCTTTGAGTGCAAAATGGGGGCCAACTATCGCCGGTCACCGCTATCTGATGGAAAGGGTGGACGAGTCAAAGCTTCCCTGCCAAGCTGTGACAATCTTTGCTCAGGCACCACAGACAAATGCGATTTAGCGTTATCCTGATGGGATATTACACACGTTCGCTAATTGTAGACGCTTTTCATCAATTGCTGCCTCGGTCTAATTAGAAGATTTGCGTTCTACGCTGTCCTAAAATATCCATTTTTCCACCGTCATAGTTTGTAACGAAGATGGAACATTTTCGTTACATTTAAGTCGTGAATAATACATGGAAGCCACGCATTATAGCAACTCACATAACCAAGCTAGTGCAATTGATTTTCAAACATTGATTTTTATATTTTAAATATGTTAGATATCTACCACGTCGTATAACGTTTATTATTCTCAAATAATGTCATGGTTTGATCACTGTCAACCTCAACTGGTCTACCCAGTACGAAACTTCACAAACAAAGGCTCCGCAATATCCCCAGACTTTGACACACCAACAATTCGATCCACAAGTGCCGACATAGTTCGACTGAAGACGTAACATCTTACGAACGATACAATGTTTGTTTTGGTGCTGGGGTAACGCAACAGCCCTTAAAAAACAAAAAAATGAGTGTAAATCTGATTAAAATATGCAGTATGACACCGAACAAAATACTTGTAAAATTTGTTTTTTTATGAAACAGTTATTGACAGAACCGCGCCATTAATATAGGCACAACCAACCTTCTTGTTCCTCTGAACTACTTGGGCATTCTGACAGATTCCCATGTGACCCTGAATTTAAAGGATCAACAATGGATAATATTATGTTTATTTTGATAAGAGCTCCATTTAATTGTTACTGAAAGGTTTGGAAAATAATATTTTAAATGCCCCTTCCAGTTTCATAAGATACTCGGTGATTAATTCTTTGAATATATCAGTTTTACATTGTGGATTCTGATCTATGTACCTCTTGAGACATGCAAATTTACTCCAGGGTGGGTACATGTACCCGCAGTATTAGTGACAGTAATTATATTGAGCAAAATAATTTATTGGGCCGTTAAGAATTACAAATGAACTAATAATAAGTGTTGACAGTAAATGATAATATCAGATTGCAGTTAAATGCGTAAATGACACTGCCTTCTGCTCAGTATTGGTGCGAATTATCCAGATATGACATGGTCTCGGTCTATCGATAATGGTGTCCAATCTAAAAACTTTTGCATTTTAGTATGTTGGTGCTGTTTATACGTAGGGACTCATTGACGTCACTTCCGGCCTTTCCTGTCTGTTAAGCTGGCTCCATCCATTTCTCGGACGTCCACATATCCACCCGACCAAAGAAATAGCTTTATAAAACGCAATCATAAATAACGAGATTCCTATTCTGTTTCTTTGTGTTTTGTAGACAGAAACAGTTTCAATCCGAATTCTTTTTTTTTTCCATTTCTTTTTTTCTCTGTCCTTTTCTGTCACAGATTGTTCTCATAAGTTTCTCTTCTTTCTCTCTATATTTCACGTGTACGCCTTAAAGTCTGGCACAAGGCCATGGGACGGCTAAAAATAATTATTTTCCCCCTCCCACAAGGTCGAGTTTAAAAATGGTGACACTCTTGCGTACGCGTGGGTGGTTCTAAAAATTGTCCAGTTCCGTCAGCCCTTCATTTTCTGGGACGCCTGAGGCATCAAGCAATGAACCTGACCCTACCCCATTAGGTGCAATGGGGGAGGTGCTTCCTGCCCCTCCTTCCGCCCTTAACTGGACCTTATGCCTTTTGGGGGTGACAGGGAGTATTTCTTAGCGCAAATGAAGTCTAATTAGTATATATCTAAAATAATCGTTTTAGCTTCTTGTTTCACTAGTTTAAATACTATGACAAACTTATACAAACACCTAAATGTACAGCCTGATCTGATGTCCGTTAAGCAGAATATTAGTTCAATTTTTGTGTTGTAGTCAAAGTGGTTTCATCGTCTGATAAGTTGTCTTTTTTAAGTTATACGAGGTCTGTAAGGAAATTCATCATCATCATCATCATCATCATCATCATCATCAGCCGTCGTGTCTCCACTTCTTCCATGACGACCTATCATGTGCTAACCTCTGCCACGTCTTACCGGCAAACTTTTCTATCTCGTCCCTCCATCTTGTGTCTGGTTTTTTCCTACTGCGTTTACTGTCCCGTGTGCACCAATCCAGCCCATATATATTTTTGGAAAGTATCCAGCCATATATACTCTTAGGTGCCTAATTGTCATCCCCATCCGCGCTTATTCATTTCGGAAAATATTTCACCCCCACGCTTTTATTAGGACCCCCCACCCACGTTAATTGAGTTCATCTCTACTCTCTCCTCCCTAATAGCTGGGGGACAATGTAATGAAAACAATGTAAGGGGGAGAACTTGCTTAAACTAATTGTGTTTATAAACGTTTAATTGTTTCCGCTAATTTCAGCGATTTTAAAATTTTCGAAAACAAAACAATTTTCTTGTTCCTGTTAATATTCTACGTGTTTACTTCCCATGTGCCTACCGCATCCCTACTATAAATCTCAACCGACGTTGTTTTGTTCATATCCTATTAAATTGTGTCGATGGCCATAGTTTCCTACACCCCCCACCACCACCACCACGTTTATTAAATTTTGACAGATTTTCCAACCCCATTACTTATTCCGACCCCACTGGCAATTAAGCACCTTAATATATATATATGTATACGAGGTCTGTCCAGATAGTATCCAGTCGGTTTTGATGTAACTTGTCAACTAATCAGACCGTGATCGAGATTACGGAGAACACGACAAGGCAGCTGATGGCGATGCTGAAAGACCTTGCAGACTGTTTTGAAAAGTGGAAGGTACACTGAGATAAGTGTGTGGCGTCCCAAGGAAAGGGAGTACTTTAGAGGGAACTACGCTGCCATTGCCCCAGGTAGGATATTCTTTCGTTAATAATACATGGCTGGATACTTTCTGGGTGAACCCTGAATAGATATTCAAAGCGTTAACAATAGTTTTGATAACATTATATTGTAGTTAATACTGTTATTGTTAGAAAGTTCTACTTTATTCTTGAATCAAGGATGTTTTATTACTTAAAGAAGTTACTGACAAGAAATCCGTGGAATTGAAACATGAAATAAATAAATAATTACACTAATATCTACTTTGCCACTGTTTCATTCAAAATAAGTTCGGTTTATTGTGGGGCCTCACGCCTGTGTGTGGTAGTAGCAAAAATAGCCCAGTCACACTGACATTTGTTACAGGCACTAGATTGTTACCAGAATCTTCATTAGAATAGGGAGGTTCTACATCGGGAATGGATCCCTGGGAACCAGACTCCATCTCTTTAATATAATTCCCCGTCATGAGATACGCACCGTCGAATCATTCCTCATGTTGTATAACCATCTGGGTCCGGCAAGAAAGTCCTGAACTTAGAGAAAAGGGAAGACTCGAAATATGAGGATATATCTTTTATTGAAGAATATATATCGTGTCTTGGCGGAGAATGAAGAGGGGGAGAGAGATAATGAGAGCCGACAGACTGTTCCCAACAGGGAAACTGGCCTTGTGTATTCCCCCAGCCTAGGCGAGCTGTCTCTCTGCTTTTTCGAGGGCCTCTGTGTCGCTTTTATCGGGTTCGAATGCCCACGCTGATTTTCCAGCCCGCCATCTGCAGTCAGGGTTTAGTCAATATCCTGTTTATGACTTTTGAACGCCTGGACACCTTGCAGTTTAGGATTTTAGTCGTATCCTGTTTATAACTTTCAACACCCATGGGCGTCAAATCTGTGATCTCCGTCCACGGCTGCCTAAATATCCAGCTCTCATACCAACTGAAATGCCATGAAGGACTCAAAATCAGAATCTTATGGACCAGTCGGGCATTACAGTCCAATGTCTTCCACGCTCATGGGACAAATACATACATACATACATACATACATACATACAAATACTTAGTCAGTTTTCAATACACTGCGTCAATGCTTGTTTGACATTATCTAAAATTGCTGTACATCATTATTCATTATTCCGAGCACTCACTTCTTTAGACATTATTGTTTCCACATGATTATTTAAGATAATAAAACCATTACAATTAGACAAATCCCATTTTCTGGTTGTTCCGTTTTGTACTAAAGTATATCCAATTGTAGGAATGAGTGCATAGAGGCAAAGATATAAATTCATGGAGAGATATTGTAGTTGTTTTAACCTTGTCTAGTTCCCACGAGGCTTATCTTTTGGCACGCCCCTGGCATAAGGCATTAAACTTGACACTACCACTTTTAGTGAGATGGACGGTGCAGCATGGGTGGGGGAGAAGGTTCCCCGGAACCGTACTTTATACTTTTTGGAGCGACAGGGAAAATGACAAAAGTGGAATTCGATCTTAAAAATCAATTTTGAGCTACCTGCTCTCAAATCCTTTTATTACTGTCGATATTTACTAAGCTTAGTACCACAGGCGGCCAAATGGAGTGAATTAGGTTAGGAAGATTATGACGCCAATTTTCTGAGTTATAGATAATGCCTGCCCGGAAAATCAGCATTCGAAATCCTGGCTTTTATCTAGGCTCTATTACCAGCCTCTGACACCGGCAGGAATACTTAACTATTTCAACCAAGAGGCAGACTACATCGTTTTAATATTCTGAGAAAAAATAGGTTCATGTTCGTGATTAATATGGTGTATGGCTGGTTTAGGAATTAAGAAAAGCCAATGGGCCTGCAATGGAGATGTGGCCCAATGGATGGCAGCACGGAAAATAAAATCGGCGAACAAGGTTCAAACTCTAGCTGTGAGAGTTGGCGTTCACTACAAACTAATTCCATTGAGAACAGTACAAGTCCACCGATTTATTGGTAAGTCGCAGGGCAGCCTTAGCTCTTCAACCTTGGTTAGCAACCAGTCCAGTAGACGGGCAACTCTGATTCGAAAACGGGAAAGTGAAAGAATGACAACGAACAGTTTAGGGAAATTGTTGCCGAAACATACAGTTAACTGGCCTAACAAGCAGGGAGCAGATTATTATAATGTAACGTACCGCTGTGTACAACTCTCGATTGGGGTTGTACACAACAGACTACAACGTCGGCGGGGTGATCGTCTAGTAGTTGTGTTACAACCTGTCTTTTTAATATGAAACCAGACTTGAAGGATATATTTCAAGAACCAGGTTTGCTAGCCTACCGTAAACCTACAAATATTAAAGAAATGATAGGTAGCAATAACATAATAAATAACAAAGTTATACACAAAACATCATTACAAAAACAGTTACATTTTGCCAATCATGCAATAAGAAAAATTGTTTATGCTGCAAACAATTTACATTCACTAGTTCTGTAACTAAGAAAACTTACAAAATGTACCATGTTATCTACCTCTTAGAATGCACACGTTGCTTTAAACAATATATAGGCAAATCCGAATGGCCCTTTAACTACAGATTAAATAACTATGGATATAGTATTAAATCATTAGACCACAATAAACTATTACCTGTAGAGCAAGATTTTCGCTTACCAAACCATAACTTTAAGGTAGACGCAACATTTACTATAAGATAAATGGATGCGACGTCTAATGGGCTTAATATTAAACTGAATCATCCGAAGAATTACACACTTTATCTGTAAAAGACATCAATAACTGAATACAAGATAACACACTTTTATATTAATATACTTATAACATACATTCTTTAAAATATTCCTTAAATCCAATTTTAGCTTTGATTTGATTTTTGGAATATCAAAAACGCCATCAATAAACATATTTAAATTTTTTTTTTTTGTTTGGCTTTTGCATTTGTATTTTCAAATTTAAAACCGGTTACGTTGCTATAGATACACAGCGTTCATATTTGCTTTAACTCAACTTTATCTATAGCGTTTTGTTTCCCTTAACAACGTGAGTTTGAAAAATAAATGCAGCGTTTTTTTTACTGTTTTTCAAAAGGAACATTCTTCAAAAGGAACAAATGATTAAAAGTTTTTTTCACAAAGAGATTTCCCCCCTGAGGATGCCAAGTCAGGCGTAACCGGTCGGGAGAAAA
>VCCN01001361.1:1729097-1739107 GCA_006491835.1 Architeuthis dux | reverse complement strand
TTCAACCGTCCGAAGAACCATTTCAATATTAATCATATAAGTTTAAATGTATTTTATCAGGAAACTCTCAATGACGTGTTTGTTTTTTCAATCGTATATTATTTAGAACAGCATAAGGAAACTTGATTCCTATAACACCGTGCAACGTGATTTTTGTTCCTGGGTAGTGAGTTATTTTCTGATTGCTTAAGTGTAAAAAGCATACAAAATGGCTATAATTCCCTTTAAGCGCCGCCAGGACAGTAATTGTTTTTCTTACTGTATGTGATTAAAAATGTGCAAATTCGACCATTGTCAAATTGACAAATAGTACATTTCAAATTATCACTGTCCTGGTCGCAAAAGCAAAGTGTGAAAGCAATAATTGATACGTTCTATACTTATTAGACATAATCAATCAGAAAATAACACTTATTACCCAGGAATAAAAAAGTTTTTAAAAAACAAGTGTTCAATAAAATTTAAAAAATCTTTTCTTGATAATGAAGGTTATAGAAATAAATTCCTTATAATTCGGGAGTAAAATTAACTACATATATTGTATACAGAATAATAATTAATGTTGAATGTTACCTCGTGTGCTGAATTCTTGTGCGAAAAGCATCTCATCGCTAAATGAGCCGATTAGACTGGATCGATTGTTCCAGAGATTATGTTTCAAAAAGTAAAAGTGATTTTCCAAAAATGAGAATCAATATGACCATACAATCGTCATTGGAGGAATTGGGGAAAGGCCGTTCTCCAGCAGTGGACAAAGAAAAAAGAAAGAAATAAAGAAATATAAATAGATAGATAGATAGATAGATAAATAGATAAATCCATTCATTTATATGTACATGTATGTGTGTGTGTATATATATATATATACTAGCTGGGGTCAAAACTGTGAATTCATGTGCTTTTGGCGTTAGTATTTCGCACGTCAAAGTAGAACGTCGGATTTAAATTGTCGTGTTTTGGTTGGGGTTAGGGTTAGGTTTAGGTTTAGATTATTTTGCTCGAAGAAAAACATGTTATATTTTCGGGTTAGAGTCAGATTCCTTGAAACAAATACTGCCAAAAAGCATGAGAGAAATTAACATCCGCGGTTTCCTAAGACGAACGGAAAGTAAGGGTCCAGTTTAGCATTATAGTTACATTGTAAATAAAAAGGTTTGGAGGTCTAATAGATTGAAAGCACATACAATTGAATGAAATAGGTTTCCGTTCTTTTTATCCGATTGGCCATTGGTACTTCAACTGACTATTTACCTATAGGGGCCTTGGAGGTCAGCGACACCTATCCTGTGTTAATCCTGGGGTCAAGTTACCCTTTTAGACAAATTCTTAGCTCACAGGGTGGAGTCGTTTGGGCAGTTATAAGATTTATACCCGATAACAAACAAACAGACGTACCAACATTCGCTGGCTTTACAGTCATATTTTAAATAGAAGACACCCAACCTCTAAAAGCTTTGACATGTTTTTCCTCTCAAAACTGACAAATGTAGTATTATAGTTACATTGTAAATAGAACCCCACCTCTAAAACTTTTAAACACTGACAAATTTCTAGAAGGTTTGAAGATCTAATAGAACGAAATCACATAAAATTAAAAGAAAAAAAATAGTTTTCTCCGTCGTAGTTTGATTCAATTTCCCGTGCTTCTAACCGGCCATCGCAATTGCACTGATTTTCTTTTTCGAAATAAAAATTAAAATGTTTATGTTTGCAGTTTTGCCGGGAATAGTAGTTTTGACGCCAAATTTACCTGTAGGGACCTCGGAGGTCAGTGTTACCTCTCTCGAGTTAAGCTACACGTATAGACAAATTTTAGCCTCAAGGGCGCAGTCATTTGAGTAACTATAAGACTTATACATGATAACAAACAAACGTACAAATATTCGCTAGCTTGATAGTAATATTGTAAATAGAACTCCCTCCCTCCCCTGGCGTATAACACTTTTGAAACAATATTTTTACTCAAAACTGACAAAATTAGCATAATAACTAAATTCTTTTAATTATTTTCGCAAAACTGACACATTTTCGGAAGGTTTAATAGAACGAAAACACATAAACTTAAAAGAAAAAAGGTTAATTCATTTTTTACCTCGGGATTTGAATTCGGTCCGCTGATTAAAAATATCAAGCATTTTATTTATAAAAACAACACATTACTTACATATATATACAACATGATAGATAGGTACATACATACATTCATACATACATATATAAATACATACATTTGTCGAACGCAAGATAGACGCATACATTCATGCATATGAACATATGGAGAAGATTGTTAAATAACTGGATACATACATTCACTCATGTACGTACGTGAAGACGATAACAGATCAATTGCTAGATAGACACATAACGATTGAGTTAAATCGAATTGAATAAACGGATCTTATATATGTTGCCATTTTATTTCTATACAAAACTGTAACGCGACAAAAATGTTCTGAGAAGCAAATTGTATTTCTGGTACAAATCTATAATTTTCAGCGTAAAATATCAGCATAAAAATTCGGAATTAAACGCTGGGGAAGGAACATATATCCAAATGCCATTTGCAGAAGAAGGATAAAAAAAGATAGCGAAAAGAAAAATATGAAATACTTTCCATAAGCCAAAAATCGATGTAAATATGTAAGGACAAATGCTTTTAAGCCTATTGTTTGTTATCAAGAGTGAGAATATATGTTTGCTTATTCGTTTTCTTTTATCAGCCAACAACAGAAGCATAGCTTTTTCTTCTTATCTTCATAATGTCTGAAATTCCTATTATATATAATCGAATGAGGTGATATTCTTTGAAGACCCTTAAAAATCTTTATCATTTTCTCTTTGTTCCTCTTTCATTCTCTTAATCTCCGGATAAAATATTTCCTTTGTTACCTTTGGCTACTTTTTCTCATCTCGTTCTTAATTCTTATGGATGGCATTCAGTACAACAGCTTTTCAGACGTGTTGTGCTTTCTTAGGGTTCTTATTGTTCTAAACACGTTTGCATGGTTTGCGAAAGCTTTGTTAGTCTTTTCCACTCTCTTTCTCTATCTCTTCGTCTATCTTAGTGTCAGAGGATATGAGATATCTCCGATAGGTAAAGTCCGAGACTGTTACTAGTTTGGCCGAGCTGTTCGAAATGGAAGGCGGTTAGTGCTGTAACCGTTAGAATGAAACAAGAATCAGATATGTAAAACACTCTCATTTATCTTCTCGCTCGAGACAATGCCCCAAGTCGTTCGGACATTGATGGATACATCGTCTACCTTTGTTCACACACGCATACTTACTGTTAAGCAAACGCATTGGTCACACGGACGCAAACTTTGCTGACATTTTTCCTGTGTTGTATTTTTCCTGCATTCCGAGACACCTGACAGTCTAATATTTATTCGGCAAACCTTCTGTTTTATTTGGAATGTATAAAGCTGTCAGATTACTTAAGTTTTAAAATGTTCATATTGATGCTAAATATTACACATGCATGATTTTCTAGCGCTTGAAATCTTTTTCCAAGATAATGGTTTATAAGTCAACAACATTGTGGAAATTAAGTATGCCTTTTGATGTTAAAAAAACTTTTCACTACTTTCCAAACTCCGGGTAAACATGTGGCTCTTTCTGACATAACGTTGATTCCATTCTTTTAGCATTTCCCGTTTAATAATTCATGCATGCCTCTTTTTCTGTTTCCCTCTTCTTTGTTAAGATACGTGGAATACAGTTTATATCATCATCATCAGCAGCAGCAGCAGCTATTTAACGCATGTCGTTGAATATAGACCTCTCTCAAGGTTCTCCTGTCTAAATCGTCACGCCCTCTTATTTTCTGCCAGCCACAATTCCGCATATGATCTCCGGGGATACATGTTGTGAGTCGTGATGTCCAGCGGTTGTCTGACATTCTTGCAACATGGCTTGCCCATTGACATTTGAGTTTTCTAATGGATTCTGACTTTTGTTTTTTCTCTAATATACTATACTGTCATTTGATCTCTCCATGCGGTGTTAAGCATGATCCTCTCTTGGGCACGTTGCATGGTTCGTATTTTGAGAGCCAATCATTTGGTTAGTTTCCATGTTTCAGCTCTATAGGTGCCTATGCATTTATCACGACTCGTTGAACCTTTCTACCGCTAGAGTGAACACAGCGGAATGCTTACTCTAAGAGGCAACAATAAAATGGAACTAGACTAATAATAAAATAATAATCGTGAAAATTCTCAATCTGAAAAAGAAACCATAATAAGAGGGAGTAAAACTAGTAATAACATTATAATAATGGAAATGCTCAATCTGAAAAGAAAACATATTGAGATGGAGTAAAACTAGTAATACAATAATAATCGTGAATATTCTCAATCTGAAAAGAAACCATAATAAGATGGAGTAAAACTAGTAATAACATTATAATAAGGAAAATGTTTATTCTAAAAAGCAACTATATTGAGATGGAGTAAAACCATTAATACAATTATAATCATGAAAATGCTTAATCTAAAAAGAAACCATAATAAGCTGGAGTAAAACCAATAATGAAATTACAATAATGAAAATGCTTAATCTAAAAAGCAACCATACTGAGATGGAGTAAAACCAGTAATAAAATTATAATAATGAAAATGCTTAATCTAAAAAGAAACCACAAAATGTCGTAAAACCAGTAATAAAATAATAATAGTGTAAAAGCTTTATTCAATAATTTCGAAATCAATAATTCTCCTACAGTAAAAAGAAAAGATGGCAAAGAGTATTGGAGAAGGAGAATTGGCAGAATGACTACAGATTAGGCTTTGCTTAATCACAGAGCCTTTCTTATCCGAAATGGTTAAGGCAACGTCTATGAAAGAATGGCTCCAGAGCTGTTATATGTGACTTCAAGTTGGAATGTACCTCTTTATGTTTGATTCCATGCTGTTTTTAGCGGTCGAAAATTATATCGACCCGGAGTGTTGTGATGAAAACCAACAATAATAAGACGGACTAAAACTCGTAATAAAATAATAAGAATGACAATTATTTATGAGCATATTTACGAACATAGGTGCCCTAATGGGTGTCGTGGATTTAATGAGATTGTATATATATCTTCATAAACAAATCACACAAATCTAGTAATAATCTATTAAAATGACATGATTTGAAGCGGATATCTAATATTATGTCTTTGATACTTTGATCAAGATTTTTCAAATAAACATCCTTGTAGGAAGGACCCTTTTCCCCCAAGACATGGAAGAAAAACTCAACCTTATTAACCACGATTTTTATTTTAATTAACAAATCTAAACTCACATAATGATTGCCACCAATACTGTTAATTATATTTATGTTCAGGTCTCACACGCAAGTGGCTTTCATCTCTACATCTCCTGTATTATTTGGCTATGGTAATATCAGACTGCATGCGTAACGTTTCGCTTGTATAATAATATTATATTATATGAAATATAGTTGTCATAACCTCAAGCCTGTAACTTTCCTCGTGATAATACCCGAGATCCAATTATCCTGGTTAATAAACTTTCGGCCATGGCAAATTAAATATAAGAACTTTCTAATCCAATGGCATCGCTCCAATATTTTGAAACACTGGAAACAATCCAACAGAAGGTCTTACCGTATATTCTTGAATATAAGACGAGTTTCCTTTTACTAAAGAATGGTCCCAAATCAGTAGTTCGACTTATACTCAGGTCTGTCAAAAATATCCAATATTTGTGCCTATATGAATACAGCTTAGATAGGCACAATGCATATTTCAACTCAAGTGTGTACGGTTTTGTATTGAATGCTATGTAGGTAGGATACGGTGCGGACTGTGTAATATCCATTCTAAATCATTTATTCAGGTAGATTGGTCATAACTTTACGTTTACAACATGAAAACAGCGATCGATATGTTGAAGATGAAAAGAAAATTATGTTTCAGTGAGAGCTGACGAAGTGCAATAAACTGTCTATTCATAAGAAGGGGATATCTCTCATGACGACGTTATGGCAAAATAACGGACTTGGATTATATTAATATTATTGTTGATTTTCCGAGATTTTATGCTCAATTCCGAACTCGCCTCATACTCACGGTTGACTTATATTCAGAAATGTATTCCACGAGATTTTCGGACCACTATTCTCATGTGTGTGCCTTTTATCGCTACGTTTCGGCGGATGCAGACTTCGGCATTACTGCATTGTCTGAAATACAAAAAGTTGATTCATTACCAGCATCCTCAGTTGTATAATTAATCCAGTGGGAGATACTTCATGCGATTGATACTTCTGGATTTAGGTGTCAAAGAAGCAAACAGCGCTAATCTTTGTTTCCCTTAATAAACAAATTAGAAGACATTATCTGCAAATACCGGCTGGATCAACACGTATGTTAATCTCTAACATCCACATGCATTGCCTTACTCAAGAATCTTGCTGACCCAAGCACTGCCATATTCTGGACTATAATCTGGACAATAATACGTTAAATCTCCGATTCTATAGTCCTTAGAAATGTTTCCATTGCAATGTTTCCTCTAATTTCTTAGTCAGTGGGTGCAACAATCTTACGTTGTACACATTTATTTCTATGACGAAAGTATGTGCGCAATTATGAATTCGACGTAGGGAATCAATATATTTTCAATAAAAACATAAATAAAGACATATTTTGTGCGCATATTAATATTCTTTGTGCGCTGGTCTAGAGGAAACTATGCTCCAATATGCCAATTAAACGAACACGACCATAAACCTTGACTTTTCGTATTTCTATTGTTTCGATCTCTTCGATCTATGGTCTTCACAATCTTCTCTGATCTTTTATAGATTTCCATTGCCCGGGATCGCAGTGTGAGAGAGAAGACACGGCTCATCATAGACTATGATGTGTAGTCGGTTGGCTGCGGTAGTTCTGTGTGTGTTGGTAACCATGTTCCACTTGCATGTTAGTGACCACACGTGGTACATGTCCAAACGATTCTTGTGGCAGGATCGTGCCCGTAATTGCTGAAGCTCTGGGAACGATTCCATGGACTGTTGCAAGAAGAATGGACAAACGAATCAGAAGAAGAATATCAGCAATTCCGACTACAGCGGTTTTGTAATCGACGATAATACTGAGATGAGTGCTGAAAACATGCTGTCGCTTGATTCCTCGAGATGTTCACCAGGCACATCTGGTATTTAAAAAATGTTGATTTATGGGATAAGATATGAGGCTGTAAACCATACCATAAGTGAATGCAACAAGCTGTCTTAAAAGGAATGCAAAAAGGTACGACAGTGTAAGGACAGTGATTCATTTAGAATTGAGCAAAGCACATCGGCCCGACCATGTAATTAGATGGTATCAGCACAAATCAGATGGTGTCCTAAAAAAGGTGTAAAATACTTTGGGACCTTGGAATCGAGACTGACCATCCCATCCAAGCAAGAAGATATTATTTGATAGTCGTAAATAAGGAAAAGAGGATCTGCATGATTGTAGACCTGCCTGTACCAGCGGTCCAAAGGTTGAAGACCAAAGAAATACAAAATGAAAAAGAACATCAGGATTGACCCGATAAATGAAGGGGCTGTGGAACATTGGAGGTTCGAATCCTCCCCTAAAAAATGGCGTACTTGGAAATGCACCCCCCCCCCAAGAAAAGAAATAGAGGAAAGGTTTATGGTAATAGAGCTTCAATGAAGAATTGAAACTGTCCAGACCACGACAAGAATACTTGGAAAATTGTTTACCATCCAATTCAGACGGGGAGACCTGATATGATAATCATAAACACAGAGAAGAAGGCCTGTCAGTGAATGTTGCTGCTTCAACAGGCCATAGAGTATAATTGAAAGTAAAGGAAACGCTAGAAACATATATTGGCCTTGAGAACTGTAAACACACTGAAACATAGAGATGAAGACTGTACCAATCATGTTGTTGCGCTTGAAACGGTCACGAAATCCTTGCAAACAGCTTGGAAGAATTAGAAGGCTGAGGAAGAATTGAAACCATTTAGACAACGGCTTGATTAAGATCAACTAAAGTACGGAGGAGACTATTATGGGGAAGATTTCTTCTCACTTAATCTCCAGTGAAATCCACCAGATACTGCTGATTGGAAAACTCAACAGGTTCATCTATAATAATGAAGTGCGCACAAGGTTATGATCACGCAATGTTGGTGGAAAAGGAATGCTTAAATGTGGTCAAGATTGCAGAATATGCAATCAAATGTACATCTAATGCACTGAAGAACTTATGAATTGAATTAACTGCTTGGGTCGACAAGAATATTGAGGAATGTGCTGGAGATCTGAGAAGACTTGCTGTCACTTGATCTCCAGATACAACCTGCAAACCCTTGGTGCGAACATTTAAATTCCTAGAAATATTATAGCAAGTCTTAAACCATCCTTACTACTACTATTGGTACTATTTTATATTAAGTTCACTATAGTAATAATGACGTTAATGATAACGTTATAAGGGAAGTTTGAAAATAGAAATAATAACGATGAGAATGAAAATAAATGTGATAAAACATAAGGTTAATAGAATGCAATAATTCTTAAACAATACTAAAACTAACGGGTAAGATTAAAAGTAGCGATAAATTATTAGAAAAATAAACGTGACAAGAAGAATGATATTTATGAAGATGGCGGTGTTGGTGGTACGTACGATAGTGACAACGATGATAAAATGGAAAAATAACTATTATAAGAAACCGTCAACCATAACTGTCACCCAAACTGTCAATATAGGTTTCTTCAGTTTTTAAACCGGGCTGGCTATGTATGTATGCAGGCCACACCAGTGGAGCTAGAAGGCTGAAAATTTAAACATTTACTATGTCTACAAGAAACCTTTTTTTTTAAATTTTATTTTTAAATCCCCAAAATAGATTTTAGTGGGGATTTCAATTTAAAATCTAAGTTTATGCTAAATTGATGCCTTAGATTGTGTCCGGCAGCTTTCACCTTTTTTTCTTTTCAATAGAGCTAAAAGACTGGAAATTAAAAGATTTACACCTTATTATGTCTAGAAAAGAACCTTTTTATACGTTTTTCAAAATCCTCCATATGTGTTTAGTGGGGCGGGGGGGTCAATTTACAATGTCAGTGTATGCTAAATTGGTTCCTTAGTTTATGTCCGGTAGTATTCATGCTTGTTCTTTTTTAAATTCGGACATTTTTGTGATTATCACCCAACAAAAGGCGAGAGAAGTAATCTATTCAATGATCCCCCCTTTTTCCAATTTTCTAATTGATCACCCCCAACACGGAATGCTGCCAAAAGATGTTGGTTACGTGATGGTTTCTACTGAGCGACTAATCAGACCTGTTATCATTAATAATAATGTTGTTTTTTGTAGTGAAAAAAGGAGATTTGTTCAGTTCGACATCCGGTGTGTTGTTTATCACGACTGGATATGACATGACTGGACATAAATTCCTAACCCAACATTAATTCATTTTGTTTTTTCAACATTGCCCGTTCAATTTTGCAATTAAATATTTTCATTCTCCAACAAATTTTTATAGCTCACATTTTCTGTTCTTTCTTAATATCGCCTTTCCTTTAGAAAATTGTTTTCTTTTGCGCTTTCCTTTGTTATCTCATTTCCTAATGAAACTCTTCTTCTCACTTCTCCTTCGTCTAATCTTCCTCAATATATATCCTTTCTTTCTGTGCATTTACTTCATTCCTTCTTATTATTTGTCTTTGTCAATTCTAGTATCATTCTTCTTCTTCTCCTCCTCCTTCCTCCTCCTCTTCCTTCTTCTTCTTCTTCTTCTTCTTCGTCTAAGTAAGTTTGTTCGGTTTATTAAGTAAGATTATGAGGTGTGGGCAAAAGTCCCAAGTCGTTTCTTTGAAAAATAGAGATTGAATACACAGTTGAAAACCGTTTCCCCGAGAGAAACATTTGCACACAGGGCCGGATTTATAGGAGGCCAAAAGAGGCAATTGTCTCCGACCGTCTCTATACAAAAATATAATAATTAAAAAATCAGTTTCTTTAATA
>VCCN01001361.1:1703406-1717299 GCA_006491835.1 Architeuthis dux | reverse complement strand
ATAGTCGGTACTGTTGACAGATTGCGATACAGCTTTTAAAAAAGAAAATATTGTCAGCTTCTCTCACATTCACACACACACACACACATATCTATATGTATGTATATGTATTTGTATGTATGTATGTATACGCTATATATATCTATTCAGAGAGGGAAATAAATTGATGTCTACATGTAATCCATATGTATATATGACTGTATGTATGTATAAACTAAAGTAAACTCACAAAAGCCAAATGTTTAAATATATTTTGTCCATTGAAATCAACCAAATATATAAAGTTTGAGATCATATATATACACGCACCCCGTGTATATATATATTGCTCATATACATACCGAATATATATTGCTCATGCTTTTACACCCTTATCTGATATGATGTTATCAACATTTATTTTCTTCATAACTCTGACCGACAGTAAAAAAGAAAAATAATATATTCGTGCTTTGTTATAGAAAATCAATCTAGCATTTCGAATCATGAAAGTGTTTTATTCACCGTCTCAGACATCTCAATGATCAATCTATATTTATCTTGATTCTTTTTCAAAAAGCCAGTTCGATAAAAGCTAAAACCTAATGATGCATTTTCTCAGCATGACTGTCCTAATTACTTGTCAACTTTCCCAGCCTAACACAAACAAATGTACACAACTTCATTTAAATAACATTTTATCTTATTGTGAAACTGTCAGACGATACAGCATATCATCTTCATAAGACACTTTTCGGTCTGTCTGTCTGTCGGTCCGTAACATGTTAAATATCAATTTCCTAGCTGAGTGTATAACCTCATATAGCTGAAACTTCATTCAAATAACATTTTATCTTATTGTGACACTCTCAGATGATACAGCATATCATCTTTATAAGACACTTTTCGGTCTGTCTGTCGGTCCGTAACATATTAAATATCAATTTCCTCAGTCGTATAATGTTGGATTGTTATGAAACTTGGTCCAGGCCTTCGGGTTAATTATCCTCATCTTCTTCTTCATCCACCTCGTCACCATCTTGCTACTACTACCACAGCGACTAATACTAAATATCAATGTTCTTAGTCGTATCATGTTGGATTGATATGAAACTTGGCCCAGTCCTTCGATTGAACCATCCTCCTCTTCCTCCGCCCCTGCTACTACTACAACAACTAGAAATGCTAACTATTAATTTTCTCCATCACAACTAGTAAAGGTACTATTACTTCGTTTAGAATCCTTTTGACATCGGAAATCATTTTTGATTGGGAAACTCAGTAACGCGCGGCTCTTCTTCTTCTATTCCTTTTCGAAAGACAGTATTTCCTCCTCCTCATCTTCTTAGCCCTCGGGTGTACCATTCTTCTCCTACTCCTACTCCTCTTCGATTGCCGAGGAAAGTCAACGGCCGAGGACGTAGGACTTGATAATGTAAAGGCTCAATTCTTTTTTCTCTCTCGTACATGGAAACGTTTTTCTCTCTCTCTCTTTTTATATATATATATATATATATATATATATATATATCTGCGAATTCGTTTTGATACAAGTACACATTTTTATCAAAAATATGTCTACATTTGCATTTGTTTATTCTTAATTACTTTTATTTTGTTCTGTGTTTATATTTCAATATGTAGCAACAAAAGCCACTAATTATCATATTTGGTTATTGGTTATCACTACTAATTGTAGGTTGCTAGTAACTGAGGCGACCACATGGATATGGACGTAAGGATGGTGGACGCATCGTTGAACCTATGGTTCTTGTTTGCGAGAAAAACCCGGCACAGGATTTAAAACGTTAAAATATATACTTGGCAACGAACAGGTTAATCTGGCACAAGGCCACACAGTGGTTGCCCAATTAGGATCGAACGTATTGAACTATCATTGAACTAGCAAGGTGATCGTGTTGTATAGGTATGACAAAAATGTACCTATCTGAATCAAACAAGTTTGGGGAGGTATATGGGAAGATTGCATCGAAAAATCGAGAAGATGCAAGGATGGACCAACATTTATTGCCAGTAAGACAGAAACCAAGATTTTCCTGTAACTTTTGCCACGGTAAAGCTAACTCCCAATGGTGTATAGAGGCCAGTGACCAAGCCCGGGTTTCTGTTGCATGTGTCAGCTTAGTGATCCTTGCAAGTCTCAAGTCTGGTTTAGACCAGGACTTTATTCCTACAAGTTTCTATGACCATCCCCTTTACAGGATGCAAGTCCACCGAAGGGATACCGCCACCCTAATCACACAGCTCAATTTGCTGCTGAGTGCACAGGGAAATTTGTCCTAATGAAGAATTTCCACACTTTTCGCTCATACCGGGAATCGAACCCAGGGCCCTCCTGCGTTTGTGGCCATATAGAAACCCAATGACCTCGTTTCACCAAGCACTAGCTCCCAAAGATTCCTGACGATGTTGCCAGAAATAAGTAGATTTGCTGGAATAATAAAGGCGTTTGCGTCGTTACGACTCTGGGGTTCACAATAAATATTGACATGTGTCTTTTTATGGGAGATTGTGTAAAAGAAATAAACGGTCAATGTGTTTTGAAGAAATCTGGCGGTTGTTTGTGATCAGACGTGTGTGTCTGTGCAGAGCAATTAAGCCAGACTCTACTCAATATTTGTCTACCTCTTTAGGCTCTCAAGCGACGATGTTGAGAATCATAAAAATAAGACATGATCATTGATCTCAATGGTTGTCGACATTATTGCTTAAAAAAGGACTTGTTTCTTAACGAGTGTCTTTCTATAACGCGAGACAGTCAATTTATGGAAGGTCTGTCGAGTGTAATTATCTCTAAATAGATATTACTAATTGGAAAATGTCCCTTTAAGCCCAGTTTTGTTTGCTTCGTATTTGCTTTTTGTTGTCTCTTTGGTTTATTTGGGTTTTGCTTATATACCGCTTTTTTGGATATAGTAGTTTTACAAATTATATTATTATTTATTTATTGTTTTGATATTCTTAAATAGTCCAGCTGTTATGGGTCACATATTGTAAGACTCATGCAAAATGTGACAAAATTATAAAAGTTTCAGCAATGAACCATGATATATGGAGATCATAATAAGATAAGGAGACATATGATATGATGCATGCGTCCCCTATTTGATGTAGTAATGTTTGTTTTCATGCCTTACTATATTGTCTTTTCTCTCTCCGCGATCGACACATATGGCAGGGAACCCCTAAGTGTAATTGAGTACTCTGCGGCAGTTGGCAACGCATATACTACTTCTGCTTTTTTAATCTTGTGCTAGCCAAGCTTTACATGTAGCTTAGTTCGGTTGTGGTGGTGGTGGTGGTAGCAAATATGGCGAAATGTGTACGACTTGTTGATGCTACTATAGATTCAACTTCAGTAGATACGCCAAAGGCAAAACTGATGCTTATGTATGCTATGTCAGCAGGAAACAGATGAAAGACTTGTGAATCCTTCATTGGAAATGAGCCCAATTAGTTCAGTTCCTTCAGGATATGAAACACTTAGTCAGACTTTGCTTGCGGGTTCCTTTTGACATTGGTCTTTCTGAGCTGCACAATGATGAATCTAGTCTCTCCGAAACAATGATGGTACAGATCATGGTATGTAAGGTGTAATGCTCAGAGAATAGAAAGTGCCAGAAAGGGAAAGTTAAAGGAAAGCTCAGACACGCAAAGCCCTGTAAAACTCGTAGCAAAATATCCGGTGGCACTATTCTGGAAGGCGGCGTAAAAACCTGCCTTTTCCGCAATGAAACTAATAGAAACCCTACGCAAAGCATCCACAGATAACATAGATAATAAAGTTTGCGTTTGATGGCAACGGAACTGAAAGGCACAAGCGTATCATTTAAGCTCTCATTTGATGCGTTTCATCATTTATAATACCTGATAAGCTTTAGAAACCGGTATAATGCGTCTCAACGTGTATCAAAAGTTGACTACAAGTCTTCATGTACTAATGTTTGGTGAGCTTGTATGAGATATAGAGGAGAAACAGCATGAAGAAGGTATGATTACAATGTTCAAACTCTCTGATCTGACCAAAATATATGAAAACAGGTTTTCCCAAATAGACCCTGAACTCTCAGAGAATGTGTATTCCACGCCTGAAAGAAAAGAAATCTTAAAGCATATACCAAACCTAAGAACACAGCAGCAGGGAAACCATGCCCTCCTAATGTTTGATGAAGACATTGGAGAAGCTATCTAAATAGACATGTCACATTCTGATGCCATTCATTTAGTTAGAGCAGCTTAGATTATAAGGAAGGATTCGTAAGAAGTTATAGTTGGCTTAAATGGATCATTCAAAGAACGTTCTGCAGATCTGGTCGCCCAAACACTCTGTACATTAGTTAGTATGGTTCTGGAAGGAACAAATATCATAAACCAATCAGGCAAAAATAAGATGAAACAAAATATTGCAAACAATATTGCTAAACTAATCATGTATAATTATTCTGAGAAGATGTCTTCCACTGAAAGCAGTGCAGTTAGACATTCTGCAGACAGAGAGGCATCATTACCCATATAGCTGATCCTAATGCTTCATGAACATACCGAAAATAGAGAACTGATTGACAAGATCTCTGTGTATCCTATTACCGCTTGTTGACTAAATCCACTGCTGTTTGTGCCCAGTCTAGTGGGATGTTTCATGCCCTATGAAGCTCCAGAAAGATATACTCATGACACAGATATATCATTGGTCCGGTTTCCAGATGACAGTGCAAGAGACTGGCTAACGCTAGATATCGGCCAGAAAGGATTCTATACACAGGTTAATCCCGTCTCAGCTGTACCAGAACCAAAAGTACCTCCATCGCAGTTGCCTGTGAGCATATGGGAGGATGTATTGACTAATCCAAGGGACCAACAGATTGAGTGGCTTCGTAAGGTCAACATCTTGTTGAAATAGGATACCCTTGAATATGATGAATTTAATTCAAGAGCAGCATTTCAGACCAAAAACGTTCACAATCTATCCTAGGGAGTACTTTGGCTCTATTGACCTTGTTCCATGTAAGTGCTCGCACAGGGGTGATGATGCTGTATGCTATGAATGTGATTGTAAAGACCATCAAAGATCTAAATCCCACACAAGGCCATGTGTTCTCCTGTGACCAGCCACTGTCAATAGAAACGCTCGGAAACCCATGCTGAAGATACCTATTTGGTCATGATTGGTGGTCTGTATATTAAAACTGAATGGAGACTTATTTACTGGTAGTGGGTGGATTACAGCCCTTGTGCAGGCAGAGGTGACTACATCTGACAGAGCAGATGCCATACTGTTTTCTTATCTGACACGTTCCTGCTATGCCCATCAGGTTGCTGCAGCAGCATTGAGTGCACTGCGTCAGATGGCATATTAAACATATATTGAAACCGATTCTGACAACCAGCAAGTGATGTGAGCATGAAAAGAGTGAGCATTCAAAATTCAAGTACTGGTCCACTACGCTTGAGCTTCATCTCGGCATGCTTCGGTTTGTCTTCTCCATCAGAACTGGTGACTTTATATGTTCAGGTTCTCCGGCAGATGGCTCTGTGGCTCTTTACCCTGGACCAAACCAACTTTGCCACGTGGCATGGTCAGATTAGAAATAGTTCATCCATCACTTTACAAGGAGCTCACTGAGGGTAATTTGCTGTTTCATAAATCAACCAATATGTTCAATTCAGATCAGGCCCACGAGCAAATACTGATTGTTCCCTGTTTTCAAGACAGTACATATCCTGTCGGATCCGGGCAAGGCACCTTGAATTATCATTATGTCATGGAAGTCAGCCGTGTCCACCATCCATCTCAAATACAGATTAGTTGAAATACGGGAAGAAATCTGACCTTGTGGAAATCATGGAAAGAGATCAAGAGCAAGTATATATGATATACTGCTCTTGATTTCCGGGTTAACACCTGGGTGGAAGTGGAAGTGGCCCCGGTGACCCCAGGAAAGATGCATATGCATGGGTGGCCGAGAACAGGATGTTGAACACAACAGAGCTCAGAGGGACAGAGCTCAGAGCCGAAACAGAGACTCAGAAGCAGAGACATATCACCCACGCCTGGGAAGGCCCGAAACCGGTGTCTGTTGAGGACAGGCTATCAGCTCTCGTTATCTCTCCCCCACCCCTCTTCATTCCCCGCCACTACACAATGTATTCTTAGGAAATAAAGATATGTCCTCATATTTTTATAAACAAGTTTCGAGTCTTCCTTTGATTGTTCAAGTTCAGGATCTTCATCCCAGAGTATACAACACAGGCTGCTACGGAGGTTCAGGTCAAGCTATATGATGGCGCTGCATTAGTCCACATATTGTCAGCTAAATGCTAGAAGACCTTCAAGGATTATGCTGATAGTATTTTCTGCCCTTACCTAGGAACCCATCTTGAATTAGTTGACATAACTGATGTGGTATGGGATAGATACTTTGAGAACAGCTTGAAAGATGGTGTGCGTGAGCATCGTGACCAAGAGATGGGGTCTGTTTTACCAGATACACCTATATCCGTGAACTGGATGCAAACGAGGAAGAGTTCGTCAATTCCCTGACCGTAAGAATTCAGGGTATGAACACTGGACAAAACAAATAATTAGTATATTCAACAATGCAATTGTCTTCTCGAATGATGAAAACACACATAATGGTCTGTGCCTTGTGATCAGGAAGAAGACGCAAGGCTGATTCTTCACGCAGATCATTGTAGAACGGGTGGATACAAGAAAGCTCTGATAAGAACAATTGGCACTGCTATAGGTGTCCTTGCTATGATTCTCTTTGGAATATTGAATTTGGGTGAGTTATGGATATCCCCTGGACTTAATAAGAACTACGGATACATCTCTGTCTATGATATTGAACTTGGTAGTCTAAAAAGCAAAGCTACTTACTGATGTTGCATGCACTATTGGGGTGTGCTTTTGTGTCATTCTTCCATGGAAAATAGACAGATCAGTATGGGAAGCCTGGGAGGTATATGCTCCTAGCACGCTCTGATATGCCAAGTGATATGAGGCTGTGCTGCATGAGATTTAAAGATGTGTTGTTGTCACGTACAGTAAAACATGTTCCTTGAGTGAATTGAGTAAAACATGTTCCTTGAGTGAATGGAGCTAGGAAAAAGCTTATTGGCCATGGATCGCGTGTCATTGGAAATATCCCACCAGTTCAAGCAGCACACGTGTAGCACATCAAACGTGTTGTGTATCAGGCTGGATATGGATGATGCCAAAGTCTTATTGCCCAGCCATTCCTCCTTGACCCATCCAATAGGGACTGGGTATACAGTGACTAGGCATGGCGACAACACTGGACCAATCCCCCTGAAGTATTAATGTCTTGCAATGAACTAATCCGATGTGGCTGAAAAGTCGCATGCAGAGGTCACTGTAAGTGCAAAGCTACTCAGTTGCAGTGCACCGATAAGATTAGCGTCTTAAAGGGAGGTAATTAAATCCAAAACATTTCCACGTTAGATTTCGCTGACGGTGGTTTCTGGGGACCTCAGAACGACATTTGTTCTTCACAACTTTTCTCAGTTTTAGGGTTAGCGTTTAAGGTTAGTGTTAGGGTTAGGTTTAGTGTTAGGTTAGGATTAAAGTTATATAAGTCAATCGGGAACCGAGAAAATTGTTTTGAATTTAACGCGGAAAAGGTAACAAGCGCCTAAATTTAGTGTTTTTTTAAATTAGAGTTGAATGATATTAAATTGCCCAATTTGGAATGTGTTATTCTTAATATTTTTGTTGTTGTTGTTGTTGTTGTTCTTCTTCTTCTTCTTCTTCTTTCGACGCTGGGGTAAGATTTATCTCCCTTAATATAAGACGCTAATCTTGAATTTGACCCTAATTCGAACTTGATATTTTATCTGTTGGTCATATCATTACTCTTACTGTGATTTGCTTTTCTCGATATTTACTAAGCTTAGTTTAGTACGACACAAGGCCATAAATGTGGAGCACTCAGTGAGGATCGAACCTACTACAGTAGTAATGGTTTGAGACTATCTTGCTAACTACTACTCTACGAGTCTGCTATTTTTTACTGATTAAAAAGGCGTCCTCCGGTGTGCACACTGGTCGCATGTAATCAAAGACCACAAATACCTTATACCACTTCTACCTGTGGAAATTGGTGCTACATGATCTTCTGAAAATACAAAGTTATGATAAAACTTGCATAATTTGTATCTTACCTGCTACCTCCAAAATGAAGTATTTTCCGTATTCCAACTAAATATTGTTTTAAAAAGTAAAGTATTACGACTGGTAAGTAATCAACAATGCGACGTGGAACAATTCGGAAGGATGGTAGCAGAAAGATTAAACGTAAATATCTGTTTCATCACAATGGCTTGGGTGGCACAACTTTCACATGTATTGCTACATGATAGAACAAGCTCCCGTGGTACTTAATGCGTTTTCAAATCTTGTCCGATGCTACATATTGATCCGAATTCTCTGAATTTACATTGACGGTTGGAAAGGAGACGGGCTAAAAAGACTTACAAGGAACTATAAACAAAATAATACATATGTGTCATCATCTTTGTTGTTATAGTCGCAACGTTTCGGCTGTTGTACTACACCGGCCTTCAGACAGAAATTATTATGATCCTGTGATTTACCAAGCTAAGCAAAGTAAATATTTAGAATTTTAAACGATATTATATTTTAAAAGATATTATTTTTTATATCTACTTTAAGATGGTGGATTTTACAAGACAGCACCAAACAAAGGAAGGCGTTTTTGACAATGTACAGTGGAAATGTCTTCTAAAATATTTTTAATTTCTTTTATATATCTTAACGAAACAATTATGACATTACAGATCGAAGGTCCAGCTGGGTCGACTCAATCAAAGGACGTTGAATGGAGGCTTAATAAACGCGTATGTCAAAATTATGTTTGATTAATTATCTCGCAAACACAAATATTAGTAGACAATGTACTTTATTACCTATTAGCTTTTGCTAGATTTCTTCATCTGATTGTTTATCAGAGTGATTTTGGTTAAATACCCTCCACGAGCATGAATCGGAATAAATAAGTAATTCCGATGATACTTGAATTCACATCCAATATTCTTTCTTTCCATAATATTTGTGTTGCTTTTTTTCGCAACGATCAGGTCGTCTTTACATTCTATGGCCTTAAGTAGCATGAATTGGAAATTAGGCAGTAGCTCCGGAGGAGATTTGAATTCGCATACCGTACCTGTCTAACATGGACCGCGTCTTATTGATTGGGACATGGAGACCCACCCGCAAGCAAAATTCAAATCTTTTATCCAGCTACTTTTCTCTTTATCTGATTTCCTCAACCCTATATTATTTATTTATACCTAGCAATATTACCTCTCAAAAGATGCGACATTACTTTCCATACACCAATTTCAGATTTCTTTATCCTCATAAATCTTCATCAAGCGTTGTGCAACCGATGAGCAGACATAGTAAATCTCGAAACGGGAGAAGGCAAACTGTGCTGTTCAATTCAACATATTCATATTTAGGTGAAGCTGTCAAACAAAAAGAAGAAGAGAATAGGGGAGGTCGTAGTTGCGTATGTGCCAAGTAATTCAAAAGTTTCACTTGACATACATCCCTTCGCTTTGTTTTCTATCAGTTCTGGTACACACTATGTTCAAATTGCCAGCCAGTGGCTCCGGAAATTAACGTCAATGTCTGGATATGTCCAACGGAGACATTAACATATGTAGTTACAGACAGGAAAAAGGTGAAGAAGATATATACAAAGTCTACATATAAAGACAGTTTTCAGCGCATCCAAAGAGATTGTAGAACTAAAAGAATATTGAAATACATAGAAAAGGAACGAAAGGAACGAGAAAAGTTAAATGCAGAGATGGAAAAGAAGAAAGTGAAGAATAAGACATCGAGAAGGTGTGACGGATTGGAAAGAAAAAGATTATATAAAAAAGGGAAGATTTGCATTGTATCGAATATTAAAATTGTGATTACTAATATTTCGTGAGACATTTTCGCATAACGGTGAACTGGTAATTTGGATAAAACCTTTTTTTACCTACCTGAGCATTTGGGTCTGAAACCTATACATATAGAAGCCTGGTTCCTAGAAAATGTGTCTCCCAAGCAGCATCTAAGACTGCACTGAAAGTAGTAAGATAGAACCTGGCAATTTCTAAGAGAAAAGAACTGGCCATGCCCAAGTGGGTCGCTAAATTAGAAAAGTACTTTGTGTTGCATTTTTACCTAGTGTGGAGACGGATAGTATTTATCTGTATTCCATATTATAATAGACTTAAAATGCATACATAATTAATCAAATGATATTTTGAGATGTACCGCCCAATCAGTTCTTTAGAGCATGCTAAAATGTCAGGGTACTTAATCACCGCCCTACAACACTCGATAACCTTTCTAAATATTCTGAGACTGAGACCTAATTACTGCCCTAAAACGCCCAAAGCCGTTCCGAGTATCATTTTCTGTGTATCTAATTAACGCTTTACAACATTCGATAGCCTTTCTTTAAAATATCCAATGTATCATTTCAGTATACCTAATTAGCGCCCGATAGCAGTAAACAGCCTTTTCTTTAAAATGTTTTGAAAATCAATTCCAGTGTACCTAATTACCACCTGACAACGCACGATGGCCATTAGTTTATAAAATAACGAGTATCAATTTCGATGTACCTAATTACCACCCGACTACACACAATGGCCTCTGGTTAGAAACATACTAAGTATCAATGTTGGTGTTCTTAATTACCGCCCAACAAAACTAGATAGACTTCTAAGTTTTCTGCGTCTTAACTTGTGATGTACCTAATTACCACACGACAAAACCCCTAAGGCTTCCGACAGCGCGAGATATTTTTTTTATTGTTGTGAGTATCAATTTCGAAGTAGCTAATTGCAGCCCAACACAGCTCGATAAACTTTCCTTTGAAACATTCTGAGTATCAATTCCGGTGTACATTAACCGCCCGCGAAAAATAAATAACCTTTCTACATATCCAGACTAACATTTTGGGGAACCTAATTACCGCACGAGAAAATACGATAGACTTAGTTTTAAAACATTCTCAGTGACAAACTCGCTGTACCTTATTTACCGTCTAACAACACTATATAACCTTTAAACTTTCTGAGTATTAATTTCAGTGTATCAACAACACAAGATAGCTTTTTTTCAAAACATTTTGAGTATAACTTACGGTGTATCTAATTACCGCCCGACCATTCTCCATAGCGTTTTCCTTAAAACATTCTGAGAATGTATCCGGTGTACATAATTATCGCCCGACAAGCATAAATAGCATAGTCTTTAAAATGTTCTAAGTATCAATTTTGATGTACCTATTTACCGCCCAACAACAACCCAGAACCCTTTCTTTAAAACGTGTTGTTTATTTCTGTAGATCCCTTGTGGCGCATAGGGTCCGCAGTGCAGTTTCAAAAACACTGGGGAAGAGAGAAGGAGACAGATATACCAACCCAGTGTGACATTAATCCACGATGGAAAATTACTTTGTAGTGGTCACAAACACACACGCCCCGATGCGGGCACACACACACACACACACACACACACACACACACACACACACACAAAAAGTACTTCTTCATGTTTTGCCATAAGGATTTCGCGGTTGACACAGAATAAGAACGAGGGTTGCAATGTTTTCTATACGTCGTGTTCGCATTCTTATTCCAGTCAAGAAAAAGTATACTGTCAGTTCATAATGTTTTATCCGCAGTCCATTTCTCGACTAAGTCTATACTCCAGAAGTTACTCACTGAATCCTTTTCGACAAAACAACGCATCACACATAGAAGACATCTCCCGGCGCCTCCCCAACTAGAGACTTTAGTACGTCCAAACCTTTGGCATACCAACCACTGAATCCCACAAGAAGTACCAATACACTTCGAATGAGATCGTAACATTGTCCGATACCGATATCGTCAATAAGAGTCATTAACATTTAAAGAGTTTTTCGAACAATTGAACTTATTCTTTTTTGCTATTTTTGTTGTTCCAACAACGTTTCGGCCGATCCATTCTACGACCTTCTTCGTGTATACTATCAGTATGTAAAGAGAGGGATTTCTTTTTCGATCGTGCCAAGTAAGAAACGGGAGCAAACAGATCTTTTATTTTTTCGTTAACGGCAAAGCTTGAAATGTTAATTGCAGATGTTTTCAACACCTTCTTTTTAGATGCGCCCACACATTTCTATAAGACACGTTTCGGTAGGTCTGTCCTTAATATGTTAAATATCAATGTTCTCAGCCGTATCGTGTTTGATTGATATGAAATTTGGTCCAGACCTTCATGAGAACTAGCCCCCGCTCCTCCTCCTCCTCCTGCTACCACTACCAGAATATATACAAATATCGATTTGCTCAGCCGTGTCATGTTGTATTGGTATGAAACTTGGTCCAAACCTCCGGGCGAAGCATCTTCATCTTCCTCTTCAGCCCCCACCTCCGCGTCCTCCTGATACTACTACCACGGGTAGTGAACGCATCGTTGAACTTATGGTTCTTGTTTTGCTAAATAAATAATTCCTTACTGTGTCTCTGTTGAGCAGCGAAAGCCACACTGATTTGAGATTCACACTGGTCTGACTTATACAGTGGTCGGCACCACATATCCTATGTTCATCGTGGGGTCAAATTATCCTAGTGCACACATTTGCAGCCTTCAGTGTGCAGTGTCTCCGTTAGATTTGAAAACCCCAAATTGACATATAGAGGTCACAGGAGGTCTTTGTCACCTATCCTATGTCCATCCTGGGTTCAAGTTACACTTATACACAAACCTTCAGCTTGTAGGGTGACACCATTTTGGTGACTATGGAAAAAAACTGTCAAGCTGATTTATTTTCAAATGAGGAAAAAAAGTTACCATAAACGCTCAATGTGACATATATGTCACATAACAATAACAGAGCTCTGACACTAGGAGTCCTATTTTTTTAAAATTCAGAAATGTGTTCCATGTGGTCCATATGGTCTGTTTTATATCCCCCATGATTTTCCTTCAATGAGAAATGGGTCCGGGTTCTATGGGTTAAACATATAAGTTGAGGTATGCTGATGATTCCAGATTTCTCTTTGAAACCATAGAGAAAGCAATATAGTTCGATTTAGTACCGTGGTAACGGAACAACCAACTTGTCGGTTAACATCCTACACTGTGGTTAAACCTTCAGATAAGCCCTAAGAACTTTGACTTTTTTATTTTATGTTGTATTGTTGACGAAAACCTTTTCTGCGCATTGCACCAGCAATTTGTAAGTAAATAGAGGCTGGTAGTAATCAGCAGAACAGATTCTCCGTTTTAGATAAACGCGAAACTTTGGAATCACCGCCAGAAGCAATCAAGGAAAACAAATAAAACTGCGAAAACAGTCGCCGCTTATGTTAACGCCTTCTTATAACAAAGACGTATTTGCTCCTCATCGCAGCGTCGCAAAATCTAACGAGCAAAGAGCGTTGTCGCTTCCAAAACTTTTCTGTGTATCTTTGCCTGGTATTGTAATTTTGAGGTTCGCAGACAGGAATTTGTTAATTCTCGTGCGTGTTAATGCAACGTAAGATATTTAGATATCAATATATATATATATAATCATCATCATCAGCCGTTATGTCCACTGCTGGCGACCTATCTCTGCCACGTCTTACCAGCAAACCTTTCTATCTCGTCCCTCCATCTTGTATCTGGTATTTTCCTACTGTGTTTGCTGTCCCATGGGAACCAATCTGTTAGTCTTCCCCCCACCTATTGTCATTTCTTCTTGCTAGGTGACCAGCCCATCGCCATTTTTGCTGCTTAATTATGTGTATACTATCTTTTACTCTAGCCTTTTCTCTGATCTATGTTGATCTTTTTCTATCTCTTAGAGT
>VCCN01001361.1:1542083-1555928 GCA_006491835.1 Architeuthis dux | reverse complement strand
CTATGTTGACAGATCTGGTGACAGTTTTGGTTGACGGTTTCTAATAAATAGATATGAAGGTGCTGAGATAGAATAAGATGGAGAAACGATGAATATTCCAACCCCAATGCCGTATTAACTGAAGCATATAACTGGGACAAAACTCACTATTGATGTGATGTTATCTCACTCACGAAAGAGTAATCAAGATAAGCAAACTGAGATAGATAGATAGATAGATAGATAGATAGATAGATAGATAGATATAAACAGACAGACTGGTTCTAAGTTACAAATATTGAGTTCAACCATAATTGGAACCATAATTGTACAACTAATATTATCTTAAATCTTTTTTCATTGGACGAAGTATTGTCAACCATTATTAATTTGTTTACTAGTATTTCTTTCCGCTTTTAGTTGCTTTTCATTGCAACTAATTAGACCTTCAGTCTACGGCGATTATTAAATACCTTAAATAAATCAGAAATAAAGGATAAGCTCATGGCCAGACACGAACACGCTTCCCTTTTTAACTTGGGCTAGCATGGTTTTCCCGAAACAGCTGCTATGACGGTCAAGCTACAATAGCTTTACGTCTGGCAGAAGATCAAATATAACCATATCGTACTCTAGTCGTAAAGATCATGTAGCCTTGTAGGCAGAGCAGTCTGTACGGAAAACCAGGCTTGCAAAGACTAAAAGTATGCGAGTTGGAGTCTGGTGTAGAGTTTATTCTTTATTTCAAATCCACGCTGTTTACTGATGGCAGTAGAGTTCGGCTTTGGCTCCCTGCGATTTCAAGGTGTGTACGGGATTAAGAGGAACGCTAAGATGCAGCTGATAGCGATCACGAAAGAGATCTTCGGAGACTGTTTTGAAAAGTGAAAGAGCCGCTGAGATGAGTGTATGAGGTCTCAATGGGAGTACTTCCAAGGGGAGAAAGAGGACAGTGTCCTATGTAGGCTATTCTCGTTAATATTAAATGACTGGATATTCTGGACAGACCCCGTAAAATGATAATGACAATATGACTTTTCTGCAGGAAATCGCAAATATAGTCAGTTTGGTCCCTGCTAAAAGCTGTATTGTATGTCATTATGCCAGATTTTGAGTCTTATATATTTAAGGACAACTGGAATAAAGTAATGATTAGCAGGCTGATCTACCAGACCATGATTCATTCCACTGATTGGACTACAATTGTGGCTCTGGTCAGTATAGACCGAGTTAAGTAAATAACTATAGTTTGTTCAGAAACCGTCAACCAAAACTGTCAACAGGCTTCTTCAGTTGGTCTGTCTGTTTGGCTGGCTATGTATGTATCGCGCTAGAGGGCTGAAAGTTTAAACATTTACTCCTTATTATGTCTAGACTTTGTTTTTTGAAAATTCCCTCCCAAATAGGCTTTTAGTGTGTGGGGGGTGGCGGTTCAATGTAAGTTTATGCTAAATTGGACCTCTAGTTTGGGTCCGGCAACACTCAGGCTTGCTGTTTGAAAATTCGGATGTTTTTAGTGATCACTTCCCAACAAAAGGCGAGAGAAGTAACTGATTCATTGATCATCACTTTTTCCAATTTTTTAATTGATCACGCTCAACACTGCATACTGTCAACAGATGTTGGTCACGTGACGGTTTCTATTAAGTGATTAACTAGACCTGTCAGAGTGTTTCTCTTTTCTTATTCCTTTTTTTACCTCTCTTTTCGTTAGCACTGGCAAAATAGACAGATAAAAGATGGACTGAAAGGAGAAATTTGCTTGTGCACGTATATGTCATTTAATGGCATCTATGTGGACATTTAAGGAGGGGGACATTTACAAAGACAAGCAGCAAATCATCTAAGTACATATTTATTTTGTATGCGACACTTTATCTAATTTTTTCATCCATCTGTTTAGGTGACATCGTTATGCAGCTCTTTAGCAGCGTCAACCCTTGCCATGGAGAGTGGCAGACGCCGTGTCTCACCTGATAATGATGCCAGTTCTTCAGTTAATCCTATTGGCAAGACATCTAAATTGAATCCAAGATTAGGAACAGCCATACAGAAACAGTAAGCCAATAAATGTCGTCGCTATCCTTTGTAACGGACGTACCGAAATGTTCTGCCAGTAAGATTAACTTTGTACGTGATTTTGACGTACAGTTACAAAGACAAGTTATTTACATCCCTCTGATTTGATAGATTTATCAACTCCGAGTTAAAAGTTTAAGCTCGGTTTTCTTAACAACCACAGACAGCTGGATATTGTAAATCCAAGGAATGTTTCTTAGCCCGCGGTCGGAGTGTCTATGCAGTTTTAGGCCAATACAAAAGTGTTCAGCATTTTTCGATAAAACCGTTTATTCATATACATGTATAGTAGAGGGGCAGCTTAGCTAGAAATGTCAAACCAATTGTGCATTTTGTGATAAAAGCATATAATTTGGTACACTTGTAGCCAAAGGCATTCCAAAAGAATTTGGATATTGAACCATCATGGATTTATAATATGGCGCCTACGGCAGCCATTTTTCAAAATGCAAGTCATTAAAAATCCAAGATGGACGTCATTTTACAATATGGTGGCAATGGCTGATATGAAAATTGTAATTGTAATGAAGTTCCGTAGTCTAGTCCGATATGGATGATCTCAGTGTCAAATCATACATTTTTATTATGCAGAATTTGAATTAGGAACAGCAGCTTTCTTCTATCTCACAATTCAAGGCCTAAAATATGTGATAACAATAAATGCCCAAACCTAGGGTCTATCATGTGAAAGTCTATTCAGCACCACCACCCCCTTCACAGTAACAGAGGGATGTGCAGTCTAAGGTAGCTTTTTGAACTTGCAATGCCTAACACAACCCTTCTTACATTTGACAAGCACATAACTGGACTGACCTGCTCTGGTATCCATATTTAGAAGGGTTCATATTACCCCTCATATGTTTGTTACTAGCCCCATCTATACAGTGATGGTAGTTCTGGTGTGGAAGCTGAAGAACACGATATCTTCAAGACCAGGTCTGCCATTTTCTCTATAAGTTGCCTTTTACGTGTGTGGGCTTGCAGCATCATGTATAGAGGAACTGGTTTCTCCTGTGAAGTACTGTGTCTGACAGCTGCTGTGCCTAGAGCCCGCTTTTGCTTGACACTGTTAAATACTAGGACTCGAGCAATTACAAGTGCTGAAGATGTTGCTTCAGCCATCTGGTCTTTGATGCTGGGTACCTCTACGACCATTTTCACTTGGGTAAGCAACGGCTTTGGCACAAATCCCTCTCGTCACATTCCGAGGAAACCATTAAAAAGTTTGGCCTAATCAGATATGCGACGGCTGACAATCCGTACAGCAACATCTTTGTTGCTGTCCGGCTCGCAGGCTTTGGCAAGAGCAGTACCAATATCTTCTTCAAAGGCCATCATGGCGTCTCTTCCCTTGGTGTATGCTCAGTATCAGGAAACTCGGCAAGAAGCCTCTCCTTCAGCCGTGTATAATGAACCCTGTTATCAACCCCTTCTCTAGCTGTTCCATTCGTGACTAGTAGAGCTAGCTTGAATACTAGCGCTCTCTCCCCATCTCTTCTGGTCTCTTCTATGTAAAGGACCAGCTCAGCAAACACGATGCCAGAGGCTGATGCGGCCTGTCCCCAGTCATTAACATCAAGAACTTCTAGGTTGGCCTTTCTAGCGCGTTTATATAGACCTACTAGGCATCTCAGGCGATACGTTGCGGGGGCCAACATGTCCTCGACACTAAGTCGCCGTAGTAGTTCTGTGTATTAAAGTAGCGTTGCATTAGTGCGCATGCGCTTGTCCAATTGAAATGACACAGCATCATGAAGGCAATCATGGCCAGTAGGCTGTCTGCAGAAGAAGCATGTGTCTTGTCTCGTTTTAGAAGTTCTACACAATGATTGGGACCTTGCGCCATTGTATTACATCTGTATGTCAAGAATTTCACCGACTGTTCCCAGTGTTCGCTTTTGCGCTCTTTGCAGCATGGTTCCATTGTACTTCAGCCTGCATATATAATGGTATTGGGATTGTTCTCCACAATGGCTGCTTCAATACAAGTCTTTCAAGTGGGAATGTTGAAGGGAGCTGGCCAAGTTCATTGAACTTAATCAAATGCACTGCAATTGAACTGTATCCACCCCTCTTGTCTGCTCGCTTGGGCTGCAAAGGACATGTCAATGCTTCTGCCTTGGGTTATTGGCATTTAATACAGTACATCTATTCAGTCTTTTGCTGTACAAAAGGTTGGTGGTCCTTTACATTCAAGATCCACAAGTTATTCGGCATGTAAAGCCCTTGGCTCAGCTCTCCCGCACAGGCACATCCTGTCAATCCAGGTGTAACTAGCTAACTACATCTAAACATGCACAATATTAACTAGATGTGGGGTTAACATTAGATAACATATAGGAAGCTAAAGTACACTACCGCTAAACTATTATTACAACAAGTGGAATAATACTGACTACGGAAAGCACGCCATTATAACGCACAGTGTATTTAGCTGACACTGGACCAGTTTGCTCTGGCCGTGTTTCGACATTCACTCTATTACATTTTCCACTCATAAAATAGTTATTCTACATTATGCAGACTTGGGGATTTATGAGCTTATTGGACACGTCTGTGTTTATTTATTACAATTTTATGCCGGCCATGACGTGATCAAGAATGCTGAGATAGAAGGAAGCTTCTGGGCAATTCGAAAGTTTCCAAAGTCGAATTCTGCATCATAAAAATGTGTGATCAGACGCTGAGATCCTCCATATCGGACTATTCTACGCAATTACAATGTTCATACCAGTCATGGCCGCCATCTTGAAAAATGGCGGCCATCTCGAATTTTCAATGACTTGCATGTATTATCCAAATGGCAAAACCCAAGAATTATGTATGGTAAATAAGTTCAATTAATTTTGTGAGATAACTCTGTTGTTCTTTATCGGAGTTACGTCCCTCTCATCGAAGAGAAAGTAAACAAATGCACATAATCTCGTTCGGACGGGATTTAAAATTGGCGCACAGAGAACAAAGAAAACGTACGAAAATCTCGTTTCCTCGAGATTTAAAATTGGCGCCCGGAGGACAAAGAAAAGGAAGGAGACATGAGTAGCAGCTCAGCGACTGGACGAAAAGGACGAAAGCCTGGTGCTCTTAGACTTGGAGATCGAAACATTGGTTAAACAGAACGGTAAATGACTTTTCCTTAACTATTGCTGTGGACTTACTTTCATTACGAGAAGTAAATACTACGGACGAAATCGAGTTTTCTCCGAGGAAATATCGGCTCCTCTTCTTCACTTTTACCTTACGAAAGGACTTAGACAAACCCTCTTTTTTCTCAACCGGACTTTTTCTCTCCCGAGAATCTTCTTGTTTTGTTTCATATATAAACGAATTATTGCCTCACAACAAAAAAACAGAAGCTGTGTTATTTTTCTTGTTGTCGTTGTTCTCTCCTCTGCAGTTTGTGCGTACACCATTATTTTTCCCCCATTAAATTCCTTATTCCCGTCTCGTGTGGGAGTTGTTTGACCTTTGCCCCTCGATAACCACGACAGGCGTGAGATTTAAGATATTCACGCCGTGACAGTCCTCAATATCATATTATATCCATCGCTGATAAGAAAGTTGATCTGAAAACAATTGATAAGTCAGAAGGTGACAGGTCTGGAGATAACGCTGCATATGGAAGAATTTCCCTTCCAAGCTCCATCTATGATCGTCTTCTGCGTTGCATATGCAACAGGTCAGGTGTTATCATGTAGCAAGATCACCAGTCGAGTTCCTTGTCCCCAATGCATCCTTCAAATGAGCCAATTGCTCACTGTAGCTTTTCAACGTAGCATTTACCAAGTTTCAGCAATTCATAATAGAGAGTTCTCTTTGATTCCAACCAAAACAATCTAATATATTCTGTTTCGGTTGAGAGGCTTTCCTAAATCTGGTCACAACTTTCTTGATCACAATTTACTTTGTGTTGGATTCTCTTCATGAATCTATTTTTGATCACTACTATCTTGTCGAAAATGAGTTTTTTCTGCGCCGAGTAAAAGGGGAAAGACAAGTTTTTAAACACCGACCACTGTTCCCTTCCGTAAGTTCATGTGGAACATATTTTCCTAGCTTCGGAATCTTTCTTAAGGCTTGTAAAAGACAGAGTCGATTGATTGCACAAGCAATGAAGAGCTGAGTAAACTTCGAAGACACTTCCAACATTTTCTTAGTATTTTGCGAAAATAGAGCTGGGAACCTTTGCGTCAATCTAAAGATTCATCTTATGAGTTAATTGCTGTTTTCGCACGATCAGATTTGGGGGCATTTTGCTTTTCAATCTGACGGTTTTTATAATAAAAATGAAAATAACGCACAGCGCCAGGCTTTGCATATTTTAGGCAAATAATTGCCGGCATTCAAATATGATGACTGAAAGCGCTTGGTAGTTGTAAGTTTCTTCTAAGTGGATGTTCTATGAAGGAAGCTGTGTAACAAAGTTGGCTTCGTCTAGCAAAAAACATGAGGTTTGCGAATTATTTGGTAGCACTAAAATCATTTACGGAGAGCGTACTTGCAAGATGTAACTTGTAACCTTGAAGTTATCCTCCAAAGTCTTTTGCAATATTGATCTAATTATTTTAATTATTTTATTTATTTTTGCTTCTGTTGTTACCACAACTTTAAATCCATTATACAGCCTTCTCCAGGTGTAAAATCCGTATGGATGATCCTTTTTTCGTTATTGTCTATCAATTTTCTCTATTTTCGCTAAAAACATGAAAACAGAATATAATGATCGTGTGGAAAACCGGGAAATGATTAAGTCTGGCATAAGGTTGTAGAAGAGTTCACGGTCTCAACGAATGTTGTATTTAGATTATGCGTAAATTCCGCTACTTTTTGTATTTTACACAGAATGACCGTTAAGCATTATATCAAAGGTTGTGACGTTGGTTTTTTATGAGAAGTTCGTTCAAGTCCTTCTTCTTCTTCTTCTTCTTCTTCTTCTTCTCTTCCTTCTTCTTCTCCTTCTTCATCTTATATCTACTTAGAAGTCGTCGGATGTTTTGTTTCTGGTCGTAGTAGACAAAGCAAAGTTAAGTATACAAGCCCCAGGGAACAAGACTGAGAATACGCGGTCTGTTCGGAAACTATCCAACCATTTAATCTAAACGATAACCTAGCCTACCCAGAGTAATGGCGCTTTCGTCCACCTCAAATGTATCCCCTTGGGATTTCACACACTTATCCCAGTGTCCCTTGCACTTTTCAAAACAGTCTCAAGTTTATTTTTGGATCGCCATCAGCTGCCTCGTAGCGCTCTCTTTAATCTTGTCCTCGGTCTGATAGCCAGGGCTTGCAGGGAGCTAAATCGGGACAGTAGTGGGTGACGGGGCAGATTTGGCTTTGCGATATTTTAACAAAAATCCAGCATGAGAATGTGCGGGCTCGTTCATTGTAAATGTCACACTGTAAACAATCTCACTCAATGGCGTCTCACTTCTGACTGCCGACTGAATAACTCCACGAGAGAGGGTCTATTCACAAATGCGCAGTAAGGTTTTTTCTGATTGATTGGAAAGTTACAGCAAGGCCATGCAACCGGTTCTCGATATATTCCAAATGGCTAGATGACAGATTCTTATGAACCGAATACTAACAAAATAATGAATGGTATATTATACATTATAACTGTTATATGCAATGCAGAAGTTCATGCAGAAGTTCATGAAACTTTAGAATTGGTCTGACGAAGGTCGATATGGAAAGTTTATTAAGTGCTTGTAGTTATGTTGTGGTACAGTTGTGTGGTGTACAGTTAAGTGCTGTTGAATCGCTGCATGAATATTGAATACAATACTTGCCCGTTCGGCTAATCGATACTGTGTGTCGAGACGCTATTTTGGGGTTACAGTAACAGGTTAGGTTTAAGTTCAATGTACTTAGAGATATTAAACAGGAATATTGTTTGAGCTTGTGAAGAAATAAAGAAATCAGACTAAGTAATAACACCAAGAATAACGAATAATGCATTATTACTTGTACTACAGTGTGTTGAACTGAAGAAGGGTACAACGTTGATAACATTCGTAATAGTTTAGATGAGATCACATTGAATTTGGCTTAGAAAGTTCATAAAGTGGCTATACTGATGCGGAAGTTGAGTCGTGTGGTGTATTGATGAATCGCAGCATGAATAGTGAATATTTGGATCACCTCATTAATGTGCTTTGAGAGGTTACCGAGTAGTGTCAATGATGGTGTGAGTGACATTCTGGGACACGTTGGGAAACTGCCGCCGATATTCATGTTGCTGATGGAACTTGCTGTTTCGATCTTATCTGTTTTTAAAAACTACTCTTTCATTTTGTTTGTGGTCTTCGAAGAATGCAGACGGTCGCTACATCATCACTTTAATAGATAGCCCAGTGAGGATCAAGCTCACCATGCATGCACATCTTGTTGAATATTGCTCCGCAGCAAGTGTTCTATCTTATCAGAAACTGTCAACCACAACTGTCGCCAAAACTGTCAACATAGGTTTCTTCATATTTTAGGCTGGTCTGGCTGGCTAGTTGGTTGGCTGGCTATGTATGTATCGCGCGTACAGGACGTACCACTGGAGCTAGAAAATGTAACATTTACTCGTCTAGGAAAACGTTTTCTTTGTTTTTTTAGAACCCCCCCCCCAAATGGGTTTTTAGTGGTCGGTTCAATTTGCAATGTAAACTTATACTAAATTGGTCCCTTAGTTTGTGTTCAGCAGCATTTACTCTTGTTTTCTTTTTAGAAATTTCGGACTTTTTTAGTGATCGCTGCCAAACAAAAGGCGAGAGAAGTAACTTTTTCAGTGATCACCCCTTTTTCCAATGTTTTAATTGATCACCCTCAACACTGCATACTGTCAAGACGTTGGTCATATGACGGTTTCTATTGGGTGACTAACCAGACCTATCTCATATTATATTACAAATATAGTTGATCTTACATCTTTTTTCTCCAAATTCTCTCTTTCTTTCAGTATTAGACAATTTTACTACAACTTCTTGGTAAGACTCAACAAAATGAGCAACTATCAGACGCATTAAACTTAATAATAGTGATCTTCATCTGAGCCCGAAGTGCATTTAGACGGATTTGTTGATTCCACTAACTTTTCTGAAATGTTTAACTTGAGAATAACATTATCAAAAACCAAGATCTTCAACATGTGATAAATACATACTCACACTGCTGCAAAAGACGATGTCTCATCCTGGCTTAAAATTAGTCAACATGATGTGGGTTTTATCTTGTAAACTACCGTCGACAGTCTTCGGCAACAAAAAGTTGGTTTATATTGGATTATAGATAACTGAATTTACTACCGTGAGCAGTGATTTCAGAGAATAGTTAACAGCAAAAGTTTCAACTTGAAATATTCTAACATCCCAAACATATGCGAATTTCAGGTTAATTAAACATCTCGCTTAATAAATATGATTTTCAACTTAAATATTTGTATATACAAATATTCTATTAGCAGTCTGAAGAAAGTATGTTTAATTTATAGAATTCTTTCTGAATTTAAAAAATGTTTTTTGCATTAAAGCTGATAATTTTTAACAAAATTAATCAATAACATTTAAGATAGCAACAACCTTCCACCGCACATACTGAAACTGAAATTGTCTAGGAAGCCGTTGACATTCTCCACAAGTTGTTGTGTGAATAATGGTTTTGTGCTAGAGTTAAATTAGTCCAACAAATACCAGTCATTGCAAGACGTGAACAGTGAGTACGCTCCTGAGAAGATTTTCTGTGTACACGTCTTACTGCCAAACATTGTTTTATCAAAAAATATCAATAAAAGCACAAATGGAAGGAGGGAGTGTTTAGAGATTATGTGAATGCTTTTCGATGTGATCAGCAATGGACATTGACTAAAACTTGATGGAGGCTTTTAGAGCCATCCTGCATGTTTAAAATAAATCACGAATGCCACCAACATTTGAAAATTAAAGTTTCGGCAAAGATTATTGACACAAATACTTTCTGATGCATTTTTGTAGGGATTAAATGAACAAGGACATGCATTTTCCTATTTAGTGTTTTTTTCCATATTAAATACTTGTTTTATGGAATTTGTTGTGATATTGAGGACATTTCTTTTAAATCCGGGCACACCATTTGGCCAAGAACCTTGCAAATTCGAATATGCGCTCCACAAAACATCTTCTAAAAACATCTTTGGGTTTTGTTGTTGTTGTTGTTGGTTTTTTTTGGTTTTTTAGTATGTGAATGAATGTATATTGAAGCGAAAATTGCCTTTCATACAATGGAAGGCATTTTTCAAGTTCGGGACGAGAAAATTAGGATCGAAACACAAATCTTCTATTATTTTCATGTTCACCTTTTTTTATTCTTATATAAAAGAAGCAAATTTGATATTCAATGTTTCATTCAGATTGGATTCATCCAGAGTAAAGAAAGTTTGTAGAATTTATCTTTTATTTTGTTTAATGTTCACTTTGAGGAGAGAAGAAACGAAGAAACAGAGAAAGTGTCATTCATGTAAATATTTTTAAAAAGCGCGAAAGAAAGTGAGTATATCAAAACAAAAGAGAGAAACAAATAGATGACAACAACAGAAGAAATCAAAAGAAATGCAATAATAACAAAATAGTATAAAAATCATCAGCAGCATTTTAACGTCATTCGTAGGACATAGACCTTCCCCAAAATTGGTCAGACCTCTTGACCGTGGGCGTCGCGGCGCCAATATCTCCTGGACCTGTCTAAATCGTCACAGCTTAGTTTTTGTCTGCCACAATTTCGCATATGATCTCTAAGGATCCACGCTGTGAGTCGCGATGTCCAACGATTGTTTGACATTCTTGCAACATGGCCATTTGAGTTTTATAATGTATTTTATGATATCTCTGACCCCTATTTTTCTCTAATATATTGTGCTGTCTTGTGATCTCTTCATGTGATGTTAAGCATGACCATCTCTTGTGCACGTTGCATGGTTCTTAGTTTGAGAGCCAATCTTTTGGTTAGGTTCCATGACTATTGGGGGGAAGCATTCTTTAGACCCTTTCTTTTCAAAACTAATGGGATCTTTTTGTTCTTGAATGTTGATCTTGCTCTGCCGAAAGCTTACCAACCATGATTATTCGTTTGATTTCTTCTTCTTTTGAGGGTTTCATGTAGATTAACTGACCCAACTAGATGTAGTGGACTACTTTCTCTGGCTCTGCGTTTTCGATTTTGATTGTTGTGTCTTTGTCCCGAGGGTGGGCAATCAGATCGAAGTGTTATACAAAGTAAATTTGGGAGAGCGTTAAGAAAGGGGGTTTGGTTGAAGGGGAAACAAAGAGAGAAAGAAGAGATTGATAAATTGAAGGAAAAGAAGGGCTACAAAAGAGATAGAGATACATGCCAGTGATATGATGTATTGATACGAAGTTTCGTACCAAATAATGAAGGAAGAGAACGAAGGCGGAATTGAACAAACTAAGGAGAGGGGTGATAGATGAGCTCAGTGAAACGGGGAAGCCTTGGGAAAATGAGAGAAAAGGGATGACAGTAAAAGAAAATGAAAAGGAATTACAGGCCTGGTTAGTCGCTCAATAGAAACCGTCACGCGACCAACGTCTTTTGGCAGCATGCCGTGTTGGGGATGATCAATTATAAAATTGGGAAAAGGGGTGTCAATGAATGGATTAATTCTTTAGCCTTTTGTTGGGCGGTGATCACTAAGTCAAAAAAACAAGCGGGGAAACTGTCAGACAAAAACTAAGGGACCAATTTAGCATAAACTTACATTGTAAAATGATCCCCCTCCCTAACAAGAAAAACAAATATTTTCGGTGGAAATTTTCAAAAAACTAAAAGAAAGACTTTTCTAGACATAATAAGGAGTAAATGTTTTAATTTTCAGCACTCTAGCTCCATTGGAGCGGCCTGTACGCATGACACATACACACATAACCAACTAGCCAGAATCACATAAAAACTGAAGAAATATATGTTGATCAATGCTGACAGATTTGTTTGACGGTTTTTAAAAATGAAGAAGAAGAAGAAGAAGAAGAAGAAGAAGAAGAAGAAGAAGAAGAAGAAGAAGAAAGGGTAAAGAAAAGAGCGTTCAAATGAATCAGAAAAGAAGCTGAAATGGAGAAAACAATACAAATCTCGAAAAGAGAACATTTAATTAAATAAGAGGTTGTTTAAGATGTATAAAAAAAGAAAATTAAGAGTCGGAGGAAGAGAATAAAATAATTGGATTTTGTCAAAGGGAGAACTTTTTTCTTTTACTTGTTTAAATTAGTAGCAATAGGATACATGGAGTGGCGTAGCGGTTACAGGCACGGAAGACGGGATCAGCGCACCAAATTCGAGTGTCGGCCGTGGTCGCTTGTGTTCACTTTGCACCAATGCCCCTGGAAAGTCATGATTCCACTTCCTTCCTACCAAGCTAAGTAGCAGTGCAGCCCATGTAAGGCGGTCCATCTTGGGCGTGGAGCGAGTAACTCCACTCGTACTTACTACTGAAACCCATGCGGCCCTATGCTTCACAAGGAGTCTACAGGGGGGAAATGAGCAATAGGGTAAAGCGATAACTAAAGAACGATGGAGAAGGAAAATAACAAGACAGAACATGAAAGAATTAATTTCTTTTTTTGAGGTGAGGTGTTTATGAGAAAGATGAATTTGAGATTTACCACGAAAGCAAAACGTAAAACGGGTAGTATGAAAGGATCAAAAAAGGTGAGAGATAACAAAAAATGGGAAAAGCGAGAGAGAAAGAATCACACATCGTACAGGAAGATTTAGAAATACCAAAATTAAGAGAGACGAAGTTAGAAGTTAACATGTTCAGAATGGGTGAATCAATAAAGCGGGAGCGAGGATGGATTGATCCTATTAAAAAATAGAAATAATTTGAAAAAAGTAAGAAAGATAACAAAAGTACGTAAATTATTTTAACCCTAATACCAAAAGAATTCCGCAATGTTTCTTCGCTTAGATCACAATACGGTGAAAGCGACACAGCAAGAAACCTGAAAACAACGAGAAGAGGGAAAAATCAAAGAGAATTTCCTGAGGCCAGTGCTGTCACTTTCCACGAAGTAAAAGAATTTTAGAGAAAAGCAAAATAAAATAGAAAGTACACAGAGAGCGCATACATCTGCCAACGCCATACACTAACTAGAAACTGAATGAAAAATCAGTTCATATATAGCTACGGTGCAGGGAACCTAACGGTCCACAATTATGGACTATTGTCTTAATATATGGAAAGATATCTATCAATCGAAAGGAAAATTCCTGGATCTGCCCCAAAATTTAATCAATCCTTCCTCAGCCGATGTCCGACCCTTCCACAAACTGCCATTGAAATTTATTTTTAGAGATATTGTGTTGACAAACAGAGGGACATGAGTGAATACATATACTGCTTTCAACTTCGTTAGCAGAGGTAGATAATAATTAGCTGGTTAGATGAGTAGAAACAGTAGCGAGCTTTTGTTATGATATACTACCACGAGAGGTCATTGCCAGGCCAACACCTGTGCGGAAGTGGAAATGACTTAGGGACCTTAGGAAATATGTATATGCGGTGTCCAAAAACAGGATGATGAAACACAAGCGTGGGCGTTCAAACCTATATAAAAGAAAGACACCGGATACCCAGGACGAAGGAAGAGACCCAGGTAGAGACAGGCAGACCGCCTAGGGCTGGGAAGACATAAGACCAAGTTCCCCTGTTGGGAACGGTCTCTCGGGCACACCTTATCTCTCTCCGACTCTTCATTCTCCGACCGACAAATTGTATCTTAAGAAATAAAAATCATCATCATCATCATCATC
>VCCN01001361.1:1277038-1289645 GCA_006491835.1 Architeuthis dux | reverse complement strand
ATGTAGAGAGAGAGGGGGGGGGCGAATATATTTCCAGAATTTGGTAAATATGTATTTATGCATATCTATGTACGCTCTTATCAGCCTTATTTTAACTGGGTTTATACGTACGTGGTTGAGTGGGTGAGTGGGTTTTGTTCCTAATTGACTGTTTTCTTTTTTGCTTATGGAACAAAAAGGTTTTTTTCTGCTCTAAATAACATAGACATTGATTTACAATTATTCTTTCGATTTCCTCATTGTATGCTCTTTTACTAACAAACTTGCTTTCCTTGTGTTTTCTTAAATCCATTTAAGGGAAAATAAATCAAATGAATGAAACTCTATTTTCCTCTCTACCTCATCACATTCTCTTGTTTTTTAAATCTATTCCCCCCCTCTCTCTCTCTCTCTCTCTCTCCCTTTCTCTCTTTCTTTATCTCTCTCCACACTTCTCTTTCTCTCTCGTTACCTCTCGCTCGTTATTTCTCTCTCTCGTTACCTCTCGCTCTTTCTGTCTCTCTCTCGTTACCTCTCGCTCTTTCTTTCTCTCTACGCCTCTCTTTATTTCTCTTTATCCCTCTCCTCTCTCTCTCTCTTTCTCTCTCTCTCTCTTAGTTTGTTTCCCGTCCCTCTCTCTATCTTCCTTTTCCTCTCTTCCTTTTCTTTCTCCTTTGCCCTTCTCTCTTACTCACTACTTTTCTCCATATTTCTTTTCCCACTCCTCACCTCTGCATTCTCTCTCTTTCTTTCTATCTATATAAACCTCTCTCGTTCTTCACTCTCTACCTCCTCTATCTGACTTTCTTTTCTTTTTCTATCCATCCTTTTCTTTTTCTTTCTCCCACTCTTTCTCTCTCCTCTCTCTGTCTTCCTTTATCTCTCTCCCATATCTCTCCTCTTTCTTTCTGCCTTCCTATCTTTCCTTATCCCTCTCTTCACTCTCTCTCTCTCTTTCTTTCTCTCTATCTATCTTTCTATCACATATCTCTCTCCCTCGCGCTCCCTCTCTTCCCCTCTCTCTCTCTATCTATGTATGCCTGCCACTCGCTTCTAATATAGCGTAGGTGTCGCCATCATTTTTAAAAAAATATAGTAAGCAAGAAAAAATGTTCTGCCATCGGCACGTTTTCATTATGGGAGAAAAATGATTTACTTTAGCTTCGGGCTGTCACAAAGCATAAAAGAAAAATTGCGGCTTTCATCTCAAAGAAAATATATTCATCCTGTGTATTTTTTAATATCACTAGCTCTAAGGAACTTTCTCGAAATCTAATGGATTTTGATTGTAATAAATGCTCCATTAATGAAACAGGCATGCGCACTTCCACTTCCCTGTCTACTGCCATCTTTCTTTTCTGCTATCCTCTTTAAAATAACTTCCATTTTTTGTGGTTTCATTGTTTTACCGTTGTTAATTAAGTTTATCTATTTCCAAGTAGGAACCAGAAATGATAATAATGTTACCGGATACAAAAGTAGCTTGTTAAGCTAATCACTTAACCTGTTCACTGCCAAGTAGATTATTTCAACGTTGTAACTCCTGTGTCGCGTTCCTCTCGTCAAAGATTGATGAAAACTAGCATTCCAAGGGAAATTATGAATCACCGCCACCCATATATGCTTCTTTTTACCTCGTAAATTAAGCAGTGGTGGTAAAATTATGTTACCTTGATGAAAATTCTACCAGTAAGGTTTGAACCATAAATTCATGATTTAAAAATAAAACAAGCATGAATGCGACCGGACACAAACTAATTTAGGATAAACTTACATTGAAAATTTAACTCCCAACTAAAAACCTATTACGGGTGAGGGATTTTCAAAAATCTCATTGACAAATCTGTGTGTGCAAAATTTCAAGTTTCTACTATGAACGGTTAGGGCGTGGATAAATCTGGATACATCGATAGATATCTATAAATGTCAGAACACATGAATAACCTAAATCCAGCAACAGTGTTCAAACCGGTCTGTTGTGGGTAGCGGTGATTAACAGAAAGTCTCCGTTGCATGTTTAAAACGGTTTTATTTGCATACATATACTGTAATATCTAATAAATGTAATATATACACACTATCATCCGTGACAAATCTTAACTTTCTTAAAATCATATATGAGTTTTTTCCCTTTGACAATCATAGTTAATTAATTTCTAACCCTCTTAAACTTGATTGTAATATCTCCTCTCAACAGTATAAAACATTTTTCAATTGTGACTTTTTTTCTCCTCAAAAATACTACAATCCTGTATAGCATATTTTATTGATTTATAAGTTTTAAGACATTTAAGGGATATTCCCAGAAAAGTAAAGCTGTAGATTCGTGACAAAAATAGAAAGCACTCAGAAAGCGCATACCTCTGCCAACAACATTCTTACTAAATAACTGAATAAAAATCACCTCACAATCGTTATGATGCAGATGAGGTAACGCTAAAACATGTCTGGATCCGCCCCAAATTTAATCTATTCTTCCTTAGCCCATAGCTCACGCTTCCACAAAATATTATTGGAATTCATTGAGAACTTTTGGAGATAATGTTTGGACAAACATTAGTTAATACATAAATGTATGAAAAGAAATCTTAAATATCTCGCAATGGGAAATGCTGGATTCGCCCCGAAATTCAACCAATCATTCCCTTCGCCATGGCCTGCACTTCCAGAAGATTTAATTGAAATTCATAGAGGACTTTTTGGAAATATTGTGTGGACATATACCTACGATGCACGGGAGTGAATACATATACCTCTTCTAACTTTGTTGGTAGAGGGTTTTTTTTTAAACCAATGAAAAATTTAAGTTTGTATTTGATGAGAAGTTCGACATTTTCATTACAACAAAGATGCTGAGAACAAAGACACAACGATAAAAATCGAAAATGCAGAACTGGAGAAAGTAGACCTGTACATCTACCTAGGACAACGAATCTCCATGAAATCCTCAAAAGAAGAAACTAGGTGAATAATCACTTTAGGTTGGCAAGCCTTCGGAAGAGCAAGCTCAAACTTCAAGAACAAGAAAATCTCATTAGTCCTAAAAAGAAGGATATACAACCAATGCATCCTCCTGATAGTCACCTATGGAGCTGAAATATGGAACCTAACCAAAGGATTGACCCCCAAACTTAGAACCATGCAGCGTACACATGAAAGAATCATGCTCAACATCACATGGAGAGATCACAAGACAGCACAGTATAGTAGACAATAAACAGTCGGGGATATCATAGAGTCCATTAGAAAACTCAAATGGCAATGGGCTGGCCATGTTGCAAGAATGACCTCCAGAGATCATATGCGAAACTGTAGCCGGCAAAAAATAAGATGGCGTGACGAACTAGACAATCCCAGAAAGTATTAGCTCCGCGACGCCCATGATATAGAGGTCTGGCGAATCTTGGGGAAGGTCTATGTCCAACGACGGACTCTAAAAGGCTGATGATGGTGAAAGATCCTACGTTCATTTAACCTTTTCGAGACTCCTGGGACGTATATATCCCAATGGTTTCTATGACTGCTCGGATATATATGCCGTGTATTTCTTTTAGAAGTCTACTGGGACGTATGTTTCACGAAAAATAAAGTAAATGAGATTTTCCGGCTTTTATAATTGCAGACAATGACGCAGAAATTAATTCGCATTACATTACTGAACAGGAAAGATGTGATCTGCTAATTCCGTGTTTTTCATCGTCCATGGAAAAATATCTAATGGGACAAATATATCCCATTATGATTTTGGTTCTTCTAAGTATGGAACATTTTTGATCTAATAAAAGAATAGTTTTCTTTAACCGTTAAATAAAAATTAATGACGCGTTTTGGAGCTTTTTATACAATTTTAAAATTCAGACATTAAGCACCTTAATAGGTTAGTCTTGAAAAAAATCTCTCTATATATATCTATCTATCTATCTATATCTGCATTCAGGCTTATATTTGCAAAGATTTTTTATTAATTCCTTTTTTCCGTTTGCTAAATGAAGTTAAGCTACTTTATTATAACCAATGACACATGAGTAACCATTTGTGATTACAAGATAAATGAAATGTGAAAGCCATATCTGTCACTGTAGAATAGTTGCTGCAGAACCTTACTGCTATATCATCAATAGGGGTTCGATCCTAGTAAGGTTCGGTTTCGAGCAATCCACGTTTTATATCCAAGCAAACATTAAGAACATTTGTTTACTTTCAAATTCTGCGATAATCATTAATTATATTTTCTATTACTCGGAGAAGTTTTCATGTTATTGTTTTAATAGTAAGAACACGTATTTTACCTGAAGATACATACTGCATCAGAATGTGACGTACTTGGCCATAGATAATGCCCACACAAGTTTAATAGAAAAACCAGCTACCCCATTAACGCTAGTTTTCTTTTTCTAATCATACACTTGTACTCGAGGTGTCGTGGACGGTTGGGGAGGTGGAGACGGCGTTGCCCGTCTCTCACGACGCTGGACAAGGGGTTGGATTTTCCCATGGTTTGAATTCAAAGTTGTCCATCTCCTAGACTGGTTGCCAACCAACGTTGGAGAGCCCATTCTGTCCTTAGTGCGAAGTGAACTGTCTCAGCCGGGGTTTGAACTTTCCATACTGCAAACCGTTAAGCCACCTCCTTTTGTTAAACTCCAGTCTAAGTCTGGAGTTGACTTTGCTTTTTTACCGTTATAACAACAACAATCCTCACCAAATTTAAGGGAGCAAACTCTTCACTGTTCGTCTGTCCCGTCACGTTAAACCAAACCGATATGTAAAATTAACATTGCCCTACCGTGATTTGAAATCACGACCAAGTGATTGGTAGCCGGCTCTTTTACCGACTGAGCCAAACTGACAAGTCTTAAATATCTACGAAAATGTATCTTACAGATACGCAAGGGCTTATTTCATTCTAATAAATAAATACATTTATAGTAAAGAATATATATTTTTATCATTTTTTTATTTATTATATATACAATACAAAAGTTGCAGTAATCATCTTCAATCGGAATAGAAGTAGGAGTGGAGTTTGACTTTTTTCATTTTAAAATCATCCTTATCTTTAGCCTTGTAAAAGCTTTAACTTTGAACATTTGACTCTGTGAACTGTGTTCGGTGATTTGCCATTGAGCTACTAATTCCTACAAATGTTTTGTTTCGTTTTTGTTTTTGTTTTGTTTTTTTCATATCAGAAAAAAATGCCCGGAAGATTTTCTTGAATAAAAATCTCGAGAAAAAGCCATTACTTTGTTTTTTCGTTTTTGCTTTCAGTCATTCTTTTTTTTTTCTTCTCTCTTTCTCTATTTAATTCCTTGGTTTTTCTTAACAACGTTTATTTTATTATTTTTTAAAGGATTTATTTCATTTAGAAAATTGAAGAATGAATCTCATAAAATCATTTAACTTCTCAGTTCAAGTCTGTTTTTAACTTTGTTTCTAATTGTGTTTTTACATACGGAATCTGCCTTCGGTTTCAGGGAATTTATGGCCTTTCTTGTATTTATTCCAGATTTTGTGCCAGGAAATCTTTATTTAACATTGAAGAATTATTTGTTGTTGCTTTATTTCATTACGAGTATAGTGCCCGTCAAAAATGATGGGATAAATTATACAAATATATGTTTTAGGGTAAATGTATTTATTGCAAACAAAAAACGCATACATCGAACGAAATTCATTTGTATGTTGATTTTCTACAACTCTTCATATTTTCGGGGTTTTTTAATAATTTTAAAACATTAAGGCAACAGAATTGGGTAAAAAACGAAACTGGGTAATCAGCAGCAGTAGTAGTAGTGGTGATATTACCAGCAACAGTTGCTTGCATATTTTCAGCGAACACACGTTCCTTCAAATTTGTGTCTGTGTGTTCGTAGTGCCCCCTTTCTCTCTTTCTGTTTGCTTTCACATGACAGAAAACCAACAAACACACAAAAAAAGCGACAACGGCTTTTATATAAAACGGTCATTCTTTTTTTCCTATTTACCTCTGTCAACGAAGTTGAAATGATATATATGTTTTTCGTCGTGTCTGTTTGTTGGTTTGTTTGTGCGTTGGTTTGTTGGTTCTCATTCTTTCCTGTCCGCAAGATAACTCCAAAAGTTCTAAAGGAATTTCATTCAGATTTTCTGATGGACAATGGGCAAAGGAAGAACTGATTAAATTTTGGAGCGGATCCATGTACAATTACCTCCCCTGCGTCGTAGTTATATGTCCCAAACACATAATATCGCCAATTGTCTTTCCTGTCTGCAAGGTATCTCCAAAATTGTTCAATGAATTTCATTCAGATTTTCTAGCGGCGTTGACAGATGTATGCCCTCTCTCAGTGCTTTCTAGTCATTGTTGTATTTTCGCAGATATTTGCAAAATGAGAATAAAAAGCGTAATCATTCTTGAAAATAATTCATATAGTCGAACAGCACTTGGGTGTATCCAGATACACACGAAGAGACATGAATAATAATCAAGTCTGCCAACTAATAGATGTATCCATTCTAGAGAACCACAAGATGAAAGAGGGTGACAAGATAAAGACCCTGAAAATGTTCATGCCTCTAAATGTAACACACAATATAAGCAAAATAATAAACAGGTCTGGTTAGTCACTCAATAGAAACCGTCACGTGATCAACGTCTTTTGGCAGCTTGCCTTGTTGGGGTTGACCAATTAAAAGAATTGTAAATAGGTTACTTCTCTCATATTGTGTTGGGTCTGAATTTTCAAAAAACAAGCGTGAATGCGGTCAGACACAAACTAGGGGATCAATTTAGCATAAATCTACATTGCAAATTGAACAGCCACTAAAAACCTATTTAGGGGGGATTTTTCTAAAAAAAAACAAAAAAGCCGCTTTTTCTAGACATAATAAGGAGTAAATATCAAAATGTTCAGCCCTCTAGATCCACTGGTGCAGCCTGTACGCGTGATACATACATAGCCAGCCAGACCAACTTAAAAACTAAAGAAACCTATGTTGACAGTTTTAGTTGACGGTTTTTAACAAGGATGAGTCAGTAGTAAGAAATAATTTTTTTAATTACACAGAAACAAAAACAGTTTTTTTTTAAAAACAGACTGAAAATATGGTAACGAGCAACTAACCGATAAATTGAAAAACATAAAATATAAAATCAGCAGTCTACTATTTACCAATAGCTGGGCGCAGAAGATAAGGATTCATGCCTTTCCCATGGCATTAGTGCGAATTGAACGCAAACTGTCTCAACGGGAGTTTGAATTCTATTCTCTGAGCATTTTCATGAAATTTTATACTTAGAGTTGTTTTGTGCCCGCTACCCCTTAGGCTACCCGCATCTCCTTCAATGATGATAACAAAACCACCAATGTTATATATGATTGCATTCTGGGGCATCACAATAGGAGACACTATTTTGTAAAAACTAATTCAATTCATGAACTGTCCATAGCATGAAAAGAAAACAACAGCGAAGTTTTCAAACAGCAAGTTAGTTCGAAGACACAGGAGACCAAATATTGATTGTACATAGCAAACTTAAGCCAAATCATTATACAACACAGACGTCGGCTGGATCGGAAATTTATCTGTTCAACATTACGGTAACGGTCACAAATGTTCCGGATCGAGGGTGGTGGTGGTGGTGGTGGTTGTGGTGATGGTGGTGATGGTCGCTGATGGAGGAGGCAGTAGTGGAGTAGAGTTGTCAAAAGTAGAAGAATTGGATGGCGAATGTGAAATGAGGTGAGGTTTTAAGAATCGGAGAAAGCGAAAGTGAAAGTGAAAATGGTGGTAAGGTCAAATGAACAGCCATTACGCTAGCTGTTCCCGGCAAATATATCTACAGAAGAAAAACGACTTTCGAACCGAATAAAATCAAATATAAAAACGTGGAGTTTCTCTTTATAAGCGCGGAGAATACTTGAAACTATAAAAGAGTCTGAGCATTTTCATGAAATGTTATACTTAGAGTTGTTTAGATCTTTTATAATAAAACAAGATATTAAAAACGATAGATAGATAGATAGATAGATAGATAGATAGATAGATAGATAGATCGGAAAGACTGTGATAGATATGAATAGACTGGGATTGATAGACAGGAAAAGACTGAGATAGATATGAAAAGACAGAGATAGATATGAATAGACTGAGATTGATAGATAGGAAAAGGCTGTGATAGATATGAATAGACTGAGATTGATAGATAGGAAGAGACTGTGATAGAGATGAATATACTGAGATTGATATAGGAAAAGACAGATAGATATGAATAGACTGGGATCGATAGATAGGAAGAGACTGAGATATGAATAGACTGAGATTGATAGATAGGAAGATACTGTGATAGATATGAATAGACTGAGATTGATAGATAGGAAAAGTCTGAGATATGAATAGACTGAGATTGATAGATGGGAAGAGACTGAGATATATATGAATAGACTGAGATTGATAGATAGGAAAATACTGTGATAGATATGAATAGACTGAGATTGATAGATAGGAACAGTCTGAGATATGAATAGACTGAGATTGATAGATAGGAGAATACTGTGATAGATGTTAATAGACTAAGATTGATAGATAGGAAAAGTCTGAGATATGAATAGATTGAGACTGATAGATAGGAAAAGACTGAGATATGAATAGACTGAGGTTGATAGATAGGAAAAGACTGAGATATGAATAGACTGAGATTGATAGATAGGAAAAGACTGAGATAGATATGAATAGACTGAGATTGATAGATAGGAAAATACTGAGATATGAATAGACTGAGATTGATAGATAGGAAGAGACTGAGATAGATATGAATAGACTGAGACTGATAGAAAGGAAAGGTCTGAGATAGATATGAATAGACTGAGATAGATAGATAGATAGATAGATAGATAGATAGATAGATAGATAGATAGATAGATAGATAGATAGATAGGCGAGAGGCCTTTTAGATAGACGGATGTGTTCATTTTAAAATTTACTTTCACACAAAACTTGCCCGGAGACAAAGTGCAGCAATGAGAAAACAATATAAAGAGAAACTTAAGAAAGCAACGAATTGGACACGTCAACAGCAGACGACAACCTATTTTCAGGCTGGAGAGAATTTCAAAAAGTGAATTAGTCAAAGTCACAGACAGACAAAGCACTAAACGTGAATACACGATTTTGAGTAAACGCAGCACAACAGTTCAAAGTTATTCTAAGACGGTGTATTAAGCAGAAACCAGTGATGAATTAGTCGATCGCAGACAATTCATCATTTCCTAAATATAAGCTTTTGTTTGATTGTCGTTGGTTCTTGGTTATATGTAACTGTTCGAACAAGGAACAGGCTGTTATTTTCTTTCATTTTCTAAAATCTGATTATTCCATACTAAACAAAACTACAAAATATGTCTGGTTAGTCACTCAATAGAAAGCTTCTCGTGATCAACGTCTTTTGGCAGCATGCCGTGTTGGGGGTGATCAATTAAAAAAATGGAAAAGGGTGGTTTAGAAAAACAAGCGTTAACGAACACAAACTAAGGGATCAATTTAGCATAAACTTACATTGCAAATTGACCCACCCACCCCACTAAAAACCTATTGTGGGATGGAAAAACGTTTTTTCAAGACATAATAAGGAGTAAATGTTTAGATTTTCAGCCCTCTAGCTCTCTATATGCGTGATAGAGCCAGCCAGACCAACTTACAAATCGAAGAAACCTATGTTGACAGTTTTGGCTGACTGTTTCTAATACATACACGAGGTCTTTTTTAATATCTTGAGAACCTGTTGCACGGCCTTGATGTAACTCGGCAAACAATCAGAGAGGACCTTACTGCACATGAACGAACAGACGCTCTCCCGTGGGGTAACTCTGTCGGCAGTGAGACGCCATTGAGTGAGCTTGTCTACTGTGTGACCGTTGCTTTTACAATGACCGAGACTGTCCAGTGCCCAGTGCCCAGTGCCCACTCTTCACGTCTTGTGGCCAAACATCGAATCACCAAGCATAAATAAAAGAAGATGTTTAGCCTGTAAGGATCATATATAACCTTTCTTGATAATTAACAAAAGTGAACAGTGCCCATGCTTTCTGTGGGGGAGCATTTCCATCCCAACTAAACAAAACTTTACCTCTGAACATAGCAAATAGATAGCAACAGACAGAGATAGAGATAGAGATATGAGTGGATCAAGATGGATATAAAACACTAGATAGATAGATAGATAGATAGATAGATCTGAATACATCGGATCAAATAGATCGATTGATAGATTTGTATGCTTAATAGAATATAGCTATAAATAAAAGCTCTTCTCCCCGTAAAATACGTTTGATCTTAATACATTTTTTTTATTAGATGAAGTATTATAAATCATTATTTATAACATTCTGTATGACTACTTTTTACCTGCATCTTGCGATAAAAGGCAACTAATAAATTAAGATGAAGGAAAAAGTCATAACAGAATTTAAAAAATAATAATGATGTTTGATCTTTTCACATAAATGTATAGGTGTGTAGGAAGAATTCGTTTTTGAAAATTTACTCTGAAGTATTAAGAGGATTTATTGGGGGAATCTATCGCAACTAGTTAAAGTGATTTGGGGAAGATTGCCCTGGGTTGCCAAAAGGGTGTATTATCGAGTTAATGCTGTGGTCGTGTGTGCATTAAATAATTGATATAGACGGATTAGGGAAGCCCCTAGTGTAAAGTTTGCCCAGTTTAGCTTTTCGAGAAATGCCTGAATAATCAGAATTAGTAGAAGGATTGAAGAATTAATAAGTGAACTAAAGATAGTAAAGATTGGTGATTCGATTTGGGAGTGGTTAGTCAGTAGATACCATTTTGATAGCAGTGAAAGTATTAGTATTAATTAAGATGATAAAGTTTTGGATAAAAGGGTATTTTCTCAGGAATCTTTGCCAACGGATATGCGTTAGAGAAAGAGGAGAAGATTGACAGGTATTACCGAGGCTCATGTTACAATACTGTGTATGACAGAGCCGTGAAATTCAATGGGAGAAGATAACTCCCAGAGAAAGAAAATGAACTGTATTATAAAAGTTGAACTTTGCATAGAAAGGAAGTGACGACGTAAATTGAATACAAAGGGAAAAAGACTTTTTAATTTTTGTTTTTACAGGTACTGAAGAAATTGAACTTTTTGGACATATAGGACTTAGTGTTTTGTGTGATCATCATCATCATCAACAGCCATTATAAATCCACTGCTGGACAAAGGCCTTTCCCATCTCCTTCCATGACAACCTATCTTGTGCTAACTTCTGCCACGTATTACCAGCAAACTTTTCTATCTCGTCCCCCCATCTTGTATCTGGTCTTTTCCTTTTATTGTCCCGTGGGTACCAATCTGTTAAGTCTTTTCCCCCTTCTATTGTCATGTATTCTACTAGGTGTCCAGCCCATCTCCATTTTTGCTGTTGAATTATTTGTATAATATCTTTCACTCTGGTCTTCTCTCTGATCTATGTCGATCTTTTTCTATCTCTTGGAGTTATCTCTAGCATTGCTCTTCCCATGGATCTCTGTGCTATTCTAAGTTGGTTTTCAGCTCGTTTTGTTAATTTCCATGTTTCGCATCCGTATATCATGGCTGGTATTATGCAACGATTGTATACTTTACACTTTAAGCACATTGACAAGGTGCTCTTCAATATGTCTCTGTTCATACCAAATGCTTTCCAACCTATCGTTATGCGTCGTTTTCTTTCGCAGTCATGGTGTTTCTCTAGCTTTATTACCTGTCCTAGGTAGATATATTCATCAACCTCTTCTAGAGCCTCTCCTTCTATCTTTATGACCTTTTGGTGGTAATGGAGGTATATGACACTATAAAGTGTCCCAGATTTTACTAGCATGCAGAATTTGCATTGGCATAATAATGTTACATAATAGATAGCGTCAGTTATTAAGGTAGTTATAGGTATAAATCTTAAGTTTAAACGAGTTTAGGATCCTGAAATAGAAATGGTTTATTTAGTTTACAGCTAGTGGAAAAGGGGGAAATGCGACCAACTAAGTGACTGAAAGAGGGATATAGGAAGGGTGAGGTGGTATTGGAAAATGGTTGCCTGAGTTTGTGATAGCAGTTGGCTGGCCATAGGGGTGATCTCCAGAGAAGAGGAAAGGTTTTGACCTACTTGGCCAGAAATAACGGCCGGGTTTGAAAACATCCCATCTCTGTTCTGATTGGCTGAAAAGTGAAACAAAGAAATTTTGGTTCTTGGGGGAAATCAGTCCTTACCCAGCAGCGGCGAGAGACAGTTCGGTTGTAGGGGCCCCACTCCTGGGGCTCTCAGGGTTTTTGAAAGTGGGATAGGCTTCGCTATCCATCTAAAGAAAAAAGCCGTCAAGTCACTCAGGAAAAGTATAGTCAAGAAGAAGAACAAGAGAAGAAAGTACTTCATTAAGATTAAGGGAATAGAGAAAGATACACTTGGATGAGAAGGAAAGAAGGATGATATGCAACCCGGCATTATTATTGTTCTATTGCTCAGTAGCAGTGTTTCATGAAGCAGCAACAGTGTAATTTTAGAAGTAATGGAGAGGGACAGTCAAATCGTTTGGGAGTCAACTTCCCTTAACCATTTACCCGTCTCTCTCTCTCTCTCTCTCTCTCTCTCTCTCTCT
>VCCN01001361.1:1218947-1244601 GCA_006491835.1 Architeuthis dux | reverse complement strand
GAATTACCCGCCAGTCATGCGCAGTGATTGGTTTCTGGACTTTCGGTTACTTCCGGAAGCTGGCCTGTGTGTTTTGAACCTTTTTTATAGATCGTAGAGATCTATAACAAAAAAAGGTTCAAAACACCCAGGCCAGCTTTTCCCCGACCCCATCTGAAGACCAGAGATTTTGCCTCCCCCTTTGCCCGACCGCTGGTATCTAATAAAATTTTTGTTTTTTCACAGTATCTTCAATTTATTTATTTTTAATTTTATTAGATGAAGTATTGTAAATCATTATTATTAATTTGTTGCTACTATTTACCTTCATCTTAATGGTTGTTACTTTTTATCGCAACTAAATTCAGGCCGAAAATTGAGACGAAGGTAAAAAAAATGAATAATAATGATTTACAATACTTCATCTAATAAAATAATTAAATTGGATTACCGATACTGAACTGCCAGTTAATAACAAACATGGCGCAGAAGAGATTGGAATACGGGATGTGCTTAAGGGCTTGATTTGGACTCGCGCTTGTCACTAGTTCTTGTAGCTCAATGGTAAGAGCTGTCGGGCGTTAAGTCACCCTCCGGTATAGAAGGTCGTGGGTTCGATTCTCACCGGGAACTTGTTCTTTATTCCGATCCGCGCTGTTAATTTATTTACTTACTATCGAAGGAAATCCCCCTGAGTTTAGTTGCGATAAAAAGCAACACAAATTGAATTGAAGGTAAATAGTAGCAAAAAAATAATAATAATGAGTGTATCTTCATTTATTATTGATATTTATAAATTCTATTTCAACATAAGCGCTGTGAAATTGTACAAAGCCGCCATTTTGATTTGTAATTCGATCAGAGGAGTAATTTTGTATGATGCATGGCTTACAGATTCTTTTAGGCGTGCATCTTACTGCCATTGTTTAAAATCCCCTGTATATTTATATGCATGTTCCTAACTACCTACCTACTATATGTGTGACGCCTCTTACTCTCCCTAAACACATATCGACTCTCCCGTAACCAGTTGCATTACTACTGCCGGATTCATTACTGATGCTGTTATCGTATCAACCATATATCGTATTCGGTGACAGCAAATACGTCCAAAAGCCAAACTTTTGTCAAGGTGATAATATACCTGATGTTTACTAAACTTAGCTTAGCTCAGCGTGGCGCAATGGAGGGAAATGAAGGAAGAATATTGTCTTATGCCAATCTTTCAAGTGGGAAGTTTCAGCTTACCAAGAAAATCAGCATTCGAAATCCGGGCTTTTTACCTGGGCTTAAACACTGAATCTTCACACAAAACTTATTTCGTGTTCTCCATGCTTTCAAACAGTTATCATTACCAACTACATTGATTCAGACTTTCGTGACTCCAATTTTGTATTGAGTGATTGTTCAGTATTGTCCATTTTTTACTAGCTTTCAAAACGCCTAGCGTTATACACTTCATTTAATCCACTTTAGATTCCATATTCATCCATACTTACATGTTATTCTTCTCGTGATTTTAGCTGTCAACTCAGCATCAGTCTTTACCGGTGTTTCCTTCTCAATCGCATCAAAGCCGAATCTTATTCTGTATTGTATAATCTCGTAAGCATTCGTTATCGCTTTTTGTCTTCATTTTCTCTGCTAATCTGTATTGTTTAAGATATTTCGTAGCCGGCGTTTTGCTATGATTAGTCCTGGTGCATTTGTTCTCGGCAGCAAGGATTCTTTAGATTCTGTTTTACTTTTTAAATGTCCTCTGCGTAACCATGTCCAAGAATGTTCGTCTGCAATAGTTTCTATCTTTAAAAGTTTTGACGGGGTGTTTTCTTTCCCTATTTTTTTCTTTCCGTATTACAATCTTCATTGTTTCCTCGTTTGTTTTCATGGTCCATTCTCTGATCTCTTGTTCGTATTTTTCAAATCTCATTCTTCGATGCTGATTGGTCTTCTTCCTCGTTTATTTCTGTTTACCTATAATCTGTTGGTATAATCTGTAGGGTGGTTATTTTATTATTACTAGATATTACACATGAAAATATTCACGGATATATATCTAATACTATAAAGACAACGAATGTTTCTTTGTTTCTTTCTAACTATATGTTTTATAGAGTCCCAAACGGCTGCACCGTACGAGCTGGAAATCTGTGTGCAATGGTAACTTGACCACATGATGAACATAGGATATGTAGCGCTAACCTCTGATGACAGCTGCAATCTCGGGAAATAAAAACAGATGTTGTGCTTGTTCAACTACTTATGAGCATATATATCAATAATCATTGATAAAAAAAAGGATTGCTCCTAAGTATTTGAACAAGCACAAAATCTGTTTTTATTTCCTAAGATTGCAGGGGCCATTATGGATTTTAAGCACGGTCGGATCAAAATTAACTTACTCGTTTGACAATGATGGGCACTATTTTCACGTTCATTTTCCACATTTTTTCAGTTCTTTGGCAGGGTTGAGATATTTTTTATCTTTTCCATCTTTTCGCTCTCTTTCAATTTTATATTGTTGTCTGCTGGAACTTTGCCTTCAAAACATTTAACTTTGAATTCAGAATTTTAATTTTGTCTTCAGAACATTTAACTTTGCCTTCAGAACTTTTAACTTTGACTTCAGAACTTGTAACTTTGACTTCAGAAATGTTAAGATTGACTTCAGAAATGTTTTAAAAGGTTGCATGTCGATTTTAACTACTGGAATACGTTTGAATCTAAAGTAAATCCTTCTCCAGAGTTTGGTAGAATATTGTTTACAATTACATAGTAAGCAGTGAATCAGCGTTCTTAGACCAGTATTTCTCCATGCGGGTTCCGCGAGATAAGGCTTTTTTAATAAAATGTAATACAAAAGGGAGAGGGCAAGCTTGTAATTTGGATGGACGAAACAAATTACAACTTATTTTGTTGAAGAACTCAAGGTCGCACGCGAATAGGCCAACGGACATTGATGTCATTGCCTGGGAGTAAAGATCCAAATGTATATGTGATATTGGCCATGTCATCCTACGAAGTATTTTATGCCACCAGGCGAAGAGGAGCCTTCAAATATGAAACCGCGAAGGAATGGGTACTTGAAATGTTATCTCGTCTTCCTGGAGATAATGCTGCATCATTTGTCCTTGTGTGCGATAATCCTTCTTGTCACAGTAAGTTACATGAATGTGCAATCCAATATCCTGGGTTTATCGTTCTTCGACTCGGCCCTTATTCAGCTCATCCTAATCCTGTCGAAATACTGTGGTCAAAAATGAAAAACTTTGTGAAGCGAAACATGCGAGTATCGGCAGTCAATTCACCTGCCATTGACGACCAAAGAATGGCTTTTCTGGAGTCCAATATTGACCAAGCTCTTGCAGAGATCAGATCTCCGGATTGCGTCAACGCTTATCAACATTTTATTTCATTTTTTCCTCCTGTTCTGAATGGTGCGAACTTGAACCCCGGAACATGATTGATTTGTAACGAACGTTACCTTCATAAGACCTTCATGCATCTTAGAGGTTTTTGATAAAATGTATCGTAATGTTTGTATGTCAAATACATAGATATATATGTTCTTTGATTTTATTTTTTTTAATAGATCTAAATGGTTCAATTAAATCCATTTAAAAAGTCTATACTGTATTTAAAAACACATGTTGTCTACTTTCGTAATAATAACATTTACACTGTGTAAACATTCTATTTCTCTCTCCCGTAGAAACATTCTCTATACTCTACCAATACTTTGGAACACTTAAAGACATTTATTTACGTCACACTCCGTCATTTACCTACTGCACATAACATACGTGTTTAGTTTAGCATAATACTTGTATTGTGAATCGGACCCCCACTAAAAGCCCAATAGTGTTGGAATTTTCAAAAAACAAAATGTAGTTAAATTTAATAAAAAGTGGTGTGTTACAATAATTCATCCAATAATAATAAAGATTGATTTATAAAAAAGAGGTCTCATATGTAAAACAACATAAATATGGCGCAGAGAGTCGGTTGTAGGGAGTGAGTTTATAAGTGTAATTCAGCTTCTGCTAATCCATGAAGTCAGCTAGGCGTAAACTAGTCTCCCGTTGGCAATGAGGGTGTGAGTTCGATTCTCACCGGAGGCTTACTCTTTATTTCCGATTGCGCTGTTATTTGTTGCCATAGAAACAGTGGCCCGAATTAATAAGTTGCATAAAACAACTGGAATTAGGATGCAAGTAAAAAATCTAGTCAAATTTAATTTTTTTAAATAGCCAGTTTTATCCATGCCAAAAGATCAGACCCTTGGGACTTTTAATTTGGCACTGCAGACATATATACAAAAATAGCGACTTTCGCATAGTATTAGAGATTCACTATTAAGCTGTGACCTGTCTATTTTGGCCTTAATATAATTTGTTCGTATAAATAGTTCTGGGCGCCATTAATAAGGATTTAGGTTTCCTCTTCAAATGTCCTCTTTGCAACCATGTCATCTCATTTGGAATTCATTTTATGTCTCCTGAAATATCTGTCTTACTATTTTCTTTCTTTTCTTTTCTTTTTTTTCCTTTTCTTTTTGCTTCCTGTTTTGGTGTTTGGCGTAGAATATAGCTTCTCATACGTGTACACTCCAGGGATATGCAATGCCAGTTCAAGTCTCGTCGGAATCTACTCCTTTATTCTGATTTCACGCTGCAACGGTCGGATGGATATTCGACTTGGAACGCTGTGATACAAAGAAGATAAAGAAAACTAGTCGGAAATTATTAATGTTCCAGTTTTGGTGTGCTTTAACATCGTATTTAAAACTTAATTTTAAACTCTTAGACTTTATTTTGAACAAATAATTCAGTGAAAATCCTCAGCCATTAAGAAAGATGGACGTTTTTAACATTTAACATTTGTTAATATAGATGTCTTTCCTAAAAATGAACAAATAAATGGATTTGCAAAGTGATCACAATAAGCGGCTTCCTCTGTAATTTTATCGACACTTTGAAAACCAAATACTTTCCAAGCTATAGAATTTTCTGCCACAGCTCATTCTTAATACTATAAAACGTAGAAGGTATCTTTGACAATACCTAAAAACCTGATGTTGGTATTTTGGACGATCTGGTTAATGTATGTTCTAGAAGAAGCTTCTTCAAGATACAGCAAGTATCGTCCCTACTGTAGCCGACGCAGGAAAACGTTCCAGCACATCTTGTTTTTGTTATTAGCAACCTTGACATGTTGTAATATAAACAGAACGGTCCCTGACATATAAGGGGGAAAACTCTGTATTGGTCACGGGATCAAGCTAATTGAAAGAAAATGGAAGAATGTAGCCAGAGCCATGTAAGAATGCACACGAAGAAGAAGTTTTCGCCTGAAGAGTATTGATGCAACATTGAGATTGTTATCTATCTATATAATCCTAAAGGTCTTGTTTATCTTTTTGTGTCCACTATGCAGCCAAAACGGTACATCGTAGCCATAGGGTCTGAATCAAGGTACCCCTATAATGCGCCAAATCCGGGGTGATTTGCAATATTTCAAGGGTTTTAGAGGAGGGGTCTATTTATTATATGACTATAATGCTGAACTAGACCCCAGTTCGTGTCCGCCAAGTGAGAATGTGATGAGAACGCCGTGATGTCATAATGATGTCATAATAGAACATTTATTATGACCACACTTACTGTTTGAAAGACTTTTTTACATGACTTCCTATTCTGACGACACTATTTTTGTAAGTTTTTTTTACATGTTAATCATTTTTCCAAATCACAAATATCTTTGGGGGGTAGGGGGTTCTATTTACGGTGTTACAATACTGCTGAACTGGACACTCTCTTTCCGTTCATCATACGAAACTACGACTCCGAAGTATTTCGGTTACTTCTCTTTACTTCATTAAGAAATCATCTGAATCATGAAATTTAAGGTTGGGTGTTCCATTTATGATGTATCTATACTGCTGAACTGGACTCTCACGTTCAGTCTATCGTACGAAAATACGGTTAATTCACTTTACTTCATTTAGAAATCATTTTTTTAGAACACGAAAAAAATGGGGGGGATATTTACAATGTAACTATATTGTTGAACTGGACCCTCTCTTTCCGTCCATCGTACAAAACTACGGTTAGAAGTATTGTGGTTAGTTCCCTTTACTTCATTGAGAAATCATTTTTCTAAAACAAAAACAAAAATTGGGGGCGGGTATTACGATGTAACTATACTGCTCAACTGGACACTACAGCTTCGTAGTATTTTGGGTACTTATTTTATCTCATTTAGAAATCATTTTCCCAAAATACGAATTGGGGGGGGGGGTTCTATTTACGATTGAACTGAACCCTCACTTTCCAGCCATCGTACTAAACTACGGCTGTGAAGTGTTTCCGTTTTTCTCTTTACTTCATTGAGAAATCATTTTACCAAATTTCGGGTGGGGTTCTATTTACGATGTTACAATAATGCTGAACTGGACCCTCACCTTCTGTCCGTCTTACAAAACTACGGCTTGGAAGTGTTTCGGTTACTTCCTTTAGAAATCTTTTTTTCCAAAATACGAAATTCAGGTTTTGAATTAAGATACCCTTAAAATGCGCTAACTTAAAGAATGAAAAATAAGTCCGGATGATTTGCAAATGAAACATAATATTGTTGGGTCTGCGTTCGCGCTCACATCGATTAGTGGCCCAATGGGTCACAGGATTGTCTAGTATAATACTAAAAGTCTGATCCCTTTTTATCTTTATGTGATCTCTAAGTAGCCGAAACGGTGCATTGTGGCCAGACGTATAGAATTAAGGCGCCCCCTGGAAAACAATTTTTTAAATCTCTTGCTGGAGCCAAATACCCCATTCAGAAACTAGCTGAATATCCGTAGGGAAGGTTTCAGCTAACTGTGATTAATGGAAAAGTCTTGTGTTAATTGCATTGACAGGGAAGGAGATTATGTTAAATATTTTTTAGTAAAATAAATGCTTTTTTTTTTCATCAAAGGCCACGGATTTATTGATGTACCTACGTATATCTACAATTAGACGCATACATAGATTATTTAACATAAAATTTAATTTTGTTTTAAGCTTGAATTTTGACCGTATTTTTCCAAAACGATAACATTTTTACATAATATTTCATATTTTAAAGATATGTTATTAGAAACCGTCAACCAAAACTGTCAACAAGAAAATAGGTGTAGTGGAAGGGACATAACTCAGGTTCTTGTCTATCGGAGTCACGTCCCCTTTCATCGGTGCACGGAAAAAAGCGCCAATGTAAACAAAGAAGAAGACGTACGAAAATCTCGTCGAGCACGGGATTTGAAATTGGCGCGCAGAGAACAAAGAAAAACAAAAGACAGATCAGTAGCAGCCCAGCGACGGAACGAGCTGGACGGGAAAGGGACTCTTCTCACACTTGGAGAATAGCGAACGGAAGGCATTGATTATTGGTTATCGGTTATTGTCTTTACCTGCCTATTGTTATAGACTTACTTTCATTAAAGAAGTAAATACTACGAACGGCAGATGGACTATTCTCCGAGGATATTATTTTCTTCTCTTCTTCTCACTTTTGCCTTATGAAAGGACTAAGGACTGTTTTGAAACAGACCCTTATTTCTCAACCGGGTTTTTTCTTTCTCCCGAATCTTGTTTTTGTTTATATATAAACCAATTATTGCTTCACCCCCAAAATGCAACCAGGCGTTGTTGCTGTTTTTTCCGGAATTATTCTGTGGCGTTTCACCGTCGTTTTTCTCCTCTGCAGTTTTTGTATGTACATCATTAGAGGTTTCCCACATTAAATCCCTTATTCCCGTCTCGTGTGGTGTGGTAGTTGTTTGACCTCTGCCCCTCGATACCACGACTGGCGTGTGTCTTAAAGATATTCATGCCGTGACAATAGGTTTCTTCAGTTTTGAAGTTTGGCTATTTATGTATGTATCAAGGCGTACCAGTGGAGCTACAGGGCTGAAGATTTAACCATTTGCTCCTTATTATGTCTAGGAAAAACTTTTTTTTAATTATTTTAGTGGGTGTTCAATTCATAATGTAAGTTTATGCTAAATTGATCCCTTAGTGTTCACCCTTGTTTTTTTTATTAAATTCGGACTTTTTTAGTGATCACCGCCCAACAAAAGGCGAGAGAAGTAACTTATTCATTGATCACCCCTTTTTCCAATTTTTTAATTGATCACCCCCAACACGGTTTGCTGCCAAAATTGAGTGACTAACCAGACCTGTTTGTTGATTATTCAATAAAAGCATTCATTTCCTCGATTTATTTCTTACCATATTTTTAGGCAAATATCCTTTTTTTAATTTTCAGTTTCTCATTTTAGCGACTTTGTCACGTTACATTTTTGTCAAGTTTTATTTACAAGCCGTCTCAAAACCAAAAGTAGATTGAACTTACCTCCTCAGCTTCTCGGCCTTTTGGCTAAGATCAAAGTGTAATATCTGTTCTTCGAAACCGCCATGGCCTCGAAGTTCAGAGAAACGCGGCCTTTCGGGGGTCTTTGTGGCATGTTCGGGTATCTTCGGATATCTGGGAGAAGTTGCACAGGATATCTTGGCCAGCTGGTCGGGAGGCGGTCACCATTAGCATGCTCGGGATTCGTCCTGAGAAGCTTTTGACCAGCTTATCCCGGTACTCGTGGCATTTGTCTCAGTGACGGGGGCATGGGATCTCCACTCCTTCCCAAACACCCCTTCTGCCTTCACGTGCAGGACCCCACCTTAAAAAAGACTCCATGTCATAATTTGCCGTCGTGAGGAGGCGAATAGAGAAATTCTCGGTCTTTTGGCTAAGATTAAAGTGTAATATCCGTTCTTCATGGCTTCGAAGTTCGGAGAAGCACGTCCCGGGATATCCCGGGGTCCATGTCGCATGCTCAGGATTCGTCCTGGGAGAAGTTGCATGGGATATATCAGCCAGTTGGTCGGGAGGCGGTCGCTCACCGTCCGGGATTCGTCCCGGGATCTTTGACCAGCATGCTCAGGATTCGTCCTGAGAGCTTTGCACAGGATTCGTCCTGTGACCAATGACCACCTTGACCCCAATTTCCGCGTCACCCCCCCCCCTTTGCCTGCACGTTCGCGTGCAGGACCACACCCTAAAATGTCCGTGTGTCAAATTTGCCGTCGTGGGGAGGCAAATAATAAAAAGATTTTAAAATGAAATTACCTCCTTTGAAAGCATCTTCCTGTTAATAAGATACAACTTTTTCAAAATAAATAATTAATAAAACTAGGTACGAAATGATTGAAATTGGAGATAATAATGGAAAACTATTCAATAAAAAGTTTTCTTTATTCTGATAATTAATAACGAATGAATTCTGTTTTTAGATATGCAAATGAGACAGCCCAATGGTAGTGTTGGAGTATGTGTAATATATTATGAAAAGCGAGTCGATTTCAACAATGAACGTCTGAGACTTTTGTGCGAGTTGCTCTCCACGATGGGGAGTTGAATAACTGCTCTTTGGGCGGGAAGCCGACAAATTCCCTGGGTGGTTCTCACCCTAGGGACTGCCTTTTAACAAGGGAGAAGGAGCAGACCAGTGCCCACCCCCACCCCCCAAAAGAAATTTAACTAAATTAAATAGAATACTGATCCTTTACATATTTGCATCCGATGACAAAGAATTAGTGAATTTTTATTCAAAGCATCATTATTCAGTCCCTAACGAATTTTCCCTGGTTATCTATAACCATACGTCAGCTGAATTGATTCGATGAATTTTGTCTATCTCTCTTTTTTAGTTTTTCTTCTTTAGTTGTCAACTGTCTTTGTCTATCTCCTGTTTATCTCTCTCTCTCTCTCTCTCTCTCTCTCTCTCTCTCTCTCTCTCTCTCTCTCTCTCTCTCGCTTTGTCCCTCTTCCTGTCTTTCTCTGTCTCACACCCTATCTGCCCGCTTCTGTGCGCACTAGTTTTCCTCCTTAAGCTAGTTCGTTGAGTCGTACTGTAACGACGTAACTTACTCGATTAAAACTACACGAACTATCATGTTTTGTTATCATTTAAGCATTTTAGAATAGTGAAAAATATCATTCAATTTATCGCTGTCAGATTTGGGGCATTAGTTTTGGGATGACCACATATTGATAACTAGCTGAAACCCCACCATACGGGAGTTGTTATTTTTTCAGGTAGTGTCTCCTAACTTTCTGGATAGATAGGGGCACATGCTTTTCATGGTGTTTGCGTGTAAAATATGGAAATAACCAAGGTATGTACGGTGTTTGCTTGTAAAAGGAAGAGAAGTTAAATCCGCTGTTTGTTTGTACAAAAAGGGACAATAAACGCAGTGTTTGTTGGTTGAAAGAAGAAACTTAAATACTTTTCAACAAACATCTGTAGGATTGGGTAACTGGACAAATCGGCCGCGGACAAGTCGGCCTGGACAAGTCGGTCACAGATAATTCGGCCGCAATATTTCAAATTCGGACATTTCGGACGCGTTTCGTTTTTAAAGGCGAAAATGACTATCTAGACGTGATTTAAAACCAAATAGAATCAAAATATAGAAATCTATTTTTTTTTTAATTATTTTCTCGAGTAATGTTATTTAAGATTTTTTATTTAATTAAAATGTTTTACGTTTACGATCTTACGGATTGAATATTTGATAGAAACGCATTTTGTTAAATAGGCATACAACTGACTTTTTGAGAACAATAACAAGTGAACCACGTGATGAATTCTACGAAATCGACTACGGCTACAATAAATAGGCAAAAACAAACGCAAGGGAACATAGTTGATTGCAGCAACAAACAGAAAGCTTAAATATTAGTATAAATTTGTTTAAACGCCGTTTTCTGTGGAAACGTTCATCGCCTACGCATACCCCATGTTTAAAATGGCGCACAAATAAAAATAAATAAGAATTCATGTCTGAATAATTCCATATTTTTAAATAAATTAACTCCATGTTTGCCAGAATTTGATTAAATCGAAAAATCTTAATTCGCAAGTTTTACAAGGAGTATAAGCAATGATGGTATTAAAAAAGCTAAAAGGGGAAAGGGAAAAGCCGTACTTCCGTAAAAGGGCGGAAGATATGTGCCCACTTTATCATTATAAATGGCAACCCTTTTTGACAAACCTCCCTCAAGCCAGTGCTTCTTGTCTAGAACTTATGCATTGTAGATGCAGCAATCTGTGCACAAACTGCAAATGTACCCGTTCCCAACTTAAATGTGATTCTGACAATGATAATGAATCGTTTATTTTTAACTCAATACTTGCAGGATATAAAGTTAAAACATCTTATATCACTTAGATAACAAAGCATGGTACCGATTCTAGATTAGATGTCATGCTTTTATTTTTATCATAAAGTGAGCAATTCCGACCAAAAACGTCAGTTGTATACCAATTTAAGAAAATGTTTTTCTATGTTTATCAAATCAAATTATTTATCAGATCAGTAAAATCGTAAACGTAAAAACATTTTTTAATTAAATCCAAAAAAGCTTAAATAAAATTACTCGAGAAAATAAACAAAAACTAGCTATAAAAAGTTGATAAAAAGATATATAAAACACTAAGCAACAAACATGAATTAACGTATTATTATTGTAAATTGCATTAGAATTATATATTTTGATTCTATTTCATTTTAAATCCCGTCTAGATACTAATTTTCGCCTTTAAAAACGAAACGTGGCAGAAATGTCTGGATTTGAAATATTGGCGGCCGATATATCTGTGGCCAATTTTCCTAGATTCGTAGGATTGCGTTATTTTTTTCTGTAGCAGAAGAAACACCTTTGGGGGCAGTTACACCTACTAATTACGTTAAATCCCTTAGGGCGCTTAAAGATCTGCGATAATACTTCAAATGGTGTAAGAACCATCATTTTTTAAACGTTTTTACATTTAGAGTTACTCCCCTTGATTTTTAGTTATCTCCCTTTGAATCTCTTTCAACAAGGGCAGTAACTTATAATCACACGATTGTGAATCAATATTTGGCACAATTGTACCTACAATCTGAGATCCAAATCTGATTCGCTTGAGTCGGTCAATTTTCAGGTTTACGTCACATGTTACGTCGAGGTCACGTGATACGTCAAGATGACAATATTTGTTATTAATTAATTCTTTTTACAGATATTCTTTTCTTTTTTATTATTATTTAATAATTAATTTAATTAAAACAATAACAATGTGATTTCCTTACATTTATTTGTAGGCGTGTAACTGTCATTCCGATTATTAAAAATGTAATTTAGTATTTTGATTTGTTTTAAATCAATGTAATTTAATGTTACGTCGATGTCATGTGATATGTCAAGATGACAATATTTGTTACTAATTCTTTCTACAGATATTTTTTCGGTAATCTTTAGTTTGACGTACATAAACCTATAGCGGTGTTTAACTAGCATACACAGGCTTCAAAAGTCATACCGAGGCTCCAAAAAGTTGCGGAGGTTTTTATTAAAAAGTAGAATTAAACAATATATTCATCAGAAATTAACGCAATAATGAAATTAAAAGCTTGTCTTTACTAAAACGTCAGTTTGGCACGTCGGATGAACTGTTTCCGTCGTACCTTGACGAATTTATGGTGCGCAATCTGTTGGTATCTTGCCAAAAACTGTCACCTCTCCATGTTATTCCTATGATCATTACATAAATACTAGTTGTTTATGTGACTTGTGATATCACAGGTAGGATTTATAAAACAAATACGTCAAAACTTTCATTCGCTTAATGATTGTATATGGTAAATATGATTAGACAATGTGGAAAAGAAAGATTGAGAAAGGCGTGTTACGTTTCAAACATGTTTATTATCATGAAGATAAATCTGCATTTCGTCGTTGTTAACAACGTCATCAGAAGAAATTTGAACATAGCAAGCAGAGTCGTGCGATCATCCATGTGGTGTAGTGTGAATGAAATGAGATGTGTTTTGTATGTTCAGGTGACCTGGTTTGTTAAATGAGGAGTTACTTTTTTGAAAGGGTTAGTGTATGGGTTTTGAAGTGGGTGGCGGTAGGGAGTGGGGTGTTTAGATAGTGGCTATCTTCTCTGGATTTTAACTGGGTCTGATTTATGGCTCTTGGTTTGTTGTCTAGATGGGGTGAGGATAAGTGTCTATGGCTAGGTTTTTATAGGTTTGTGTGCTGTGTGGGTGGGTTTATAGTAGTGTGTGTGTGTGTGTGTGTATGGCATGTATGTGCGTATGTGGATGGGTGTATGTATGTCACTAAGAGGAGTGTGTGTATGTGTGTAGCAGGGTATGTATGTGCTTATATGCGTATATGGGTGGGTGTCTATTTGTATGTGGATATATATATATATATATATATATATATATATATATATATATATATATATAGTGATACACCGGGAAATAAGTAGATGCTTCCACATCACATTCAGTATGTGAACAGATATAGCATATATAATATCAATAATTTAAAAAGTTGATAATTTAATACTTATCTATGTTGTCAACGGCATGCCTGGAAGACAAAATGGGTACATTGGGCTCCCCTCAAGGAAGAACTTGTATTAACCCACTGTTGGTGATTGTTTATGTACCACATGTACCACAAGCTTGGCCATGTAGCTACTCCAGTGAAACAGAGTATTTACGACCATCTGCGGATTGTTTTTCCTTTCTGTAACTGGGGATGTTTGTATTTTGTTTTTAACTCAGTTGTGTGTAAGAACTATTTGTTAGTACGAGAAAGGATAATTGAATTTTTCGTGACCAATATCTTTTTTTTATCTTAGTGAAAAACTAACATATTCATTAAATATGATAATTCTGAGTCAATTAAACTTGATGTGACAATAATATGTTTTCCTTAATTATAGCCTCTTAAAATAATTAAATTTAGTTTCTAAATTCTTTTATCTTCTTAGTGTAAAATATAATAAATTAATGTATTAATTAACTGTAATATACCGTTCACAAGGGTATGAATGACTGAAAATTACCATGGTAACATTACAGCCGCTTAAAAGTTGAATTTGATATTTTAACCATTGAATTTTTACCAAAAACTTGTTTTAGCAACTTTCGGCACTTAATCTAAATGTTGTGTGTTGACAATTAGGAAGAAATGGATTGTAAGTGGTCAGGAATTAGGTCAATCATCTCCGATAGAATAGGGCTATTATATGTATAAGGTAAATGCTTTGGTAATAATTTTACTATAGTAGAGCATTGAAAATCATTTTACTAGAGAAATCATTGTAAATGATTGTCAGTGGTCAGGAATTAAGGCAAGCCTTACTGACAGAACGAAACTATTATAAGCATAATTTTATAAACTAAACTAAAAAATAAAGCTTGTTTGTAGTGTTGTATTAACATAACATATTAAGCATATTAAATTATAAACTTTTTCTAATCTTTACTGTTTAAATACTGGAAGCTGAATTTCTACAGTATAATTGTTATTGACCTGGGAACATGGAAACACAAGTTATGTGGCTTAGTAGAAAAGCCATAGTCAGTTAACCATATATTGCAATAATATAGTAAAAACAATTTGAACGTTATTATTATCAATTCTTTACTAGTGTTTCCTTCATCTTATTTCTGTTGCTTTTTATTGCAACAATCAGGTCGCTTTTCTACGACCGTGGATCGGAAATAAAGAATAAGCCTCCTGGCGTGATTTGAACTCTCATCCCTTATCCGTGACAGCGCCGTTGTCGGTTTGGCTACGAAGACCAGCAGCTGTCGCTCAAATAAGCCATGTAGATATATTCCTTATTTCTCCGATCGTTACATGTCGGAAGATTGTTTTTTTTATTTCCAATCCATACGACTTAACGGTCATAGAAGGTTATTTCAGAAGTCTAAGTGCGTGTTCATTCATAAAATTGGTCGTAATCTAATAGCTAGTTAATACTCGAGAAATATTCACAGATATACTTGAATTTCTATTAAACTATTTTCTAAATAATAGCATTTTTTCAGTTGAAGAGTTCAAAGTTTCAGATGGTGGGAAGAAAGTACTTTTATCAGCAAAATGTTTACCCTTGAGTGAGAGAGTCAAGTGTTACGGACAGCAAACCAAGAAAAACACACTAGTATAGTACCTTAGCTAGAATTGGTATAAGACCATCTATACTGGGAGATCCGATGAGGATCGAACTCACTAACAACAGCCAGCAAGATTAGCTTGCTGAACATTGCTATACGATGTCTGTCCTGATCTGTTGTTGTTTTTTTCATATGATCTACTCGTTAATCCCAGTGGTAGTGGAATAGAATTCACGGATATATTTGGATTGAAATGGGTTTTTTTTGTTTGTTTGTTTTTTTATTTTAGAAAAAAATACTAAATTCGTTTACCGGGCATAGTTTTAAACAGTAGTATTTCTTTTAATCATCCCCCGTGGAAGAGTCCAGTGTTACGACCAGCGAACCAAGAAAATCACACTGTTCATTATTAGAGTAGATAAATTCAAGATAATATTTCTACAGTTTTTGTAGACGGAGATCGATATTATCTTGATTTTGTTTATTAGATGAAGCATTGTCAAACAGTAGTGTAGCTGTCGTATATTGGTACACTTGCCGTGGGAAACGTGATCTGAGTTCGAGTTTGCTTTTTTTGTGTCTGATCTGTGCTGTTTACTAACGGCCATGAATGAAGTGTGAGAAGTTGCAATGAAAAGGAACTGAAATCAAGATGAAATAAATACTAGTAAAAAATTAATGATATTAACAGTTCATCCACCGAATGGAATCTTTTTCTTGAATCTAATCGAGACATGCAACGTACGATAATTAAAACTTCCGAAAAGTGCTTTTGGTGTAACGAGATAAATCTAACTGATTTACCTCCCTTAGATCTGTTTACAAATTATTTCTGATCTAACAGATTTACCTCCCTTAGATCTCTTTCCAAAATATTTCTGATCTAATTGATTTATCTCCCTTAGATCTCTTTCCAAAATATGTTTGATTAATACAACGGATTTCATTTTATTCTTATTTATTAGATATTCTTCCTAACAATTTGATTATTTCTGAACCGCGATGATTTCTTTGAATATTAGAAAAATCAGGAACTATCAAATCAACTTTTATCTAATGTAATTTTTTTGTTTTAAATGTATTCTATTACATGTGTAACGGACTCATACGTATTTTGCACTCACGCACTACGGTCAGCGAGTGGAATCCACTTGACTCAATTTTTATTTGGAACAAACCAGATTTTTGTTCCGAGAAAATGGGTTATCTCTTCTTTCAGATAGCCAGCTTTCAGGACATGAGAAATCCGTACTCGACTCGAATTTAATATGCTTTGCAGACGGGAAGTCTAGCAAAATCATGTTTCTTGTCAACTTACATCCCAATCCAACACACCTCAATTTTGAGTTTCCCTCGCTATCCGAAAGTACAGCGTTCCTATAAAAAAAACCTTTCGTAAGCAAAAATGGCGTAAAGCGAAGAAGCAATTACCATTAATTTATACGGGAAGATTTTGAGCGTTTCCAAACCTAAAAATGATTATGCTTAGTCCTAGAGACTGGGATAGGGAGAAAGAAGAAGAAGGTACATGCTGGCTCTATAACGGCTCACTGCAAAACAAACGCTGAACGCTCGAAAAGTTGGGGATATTTATAAATACTTAAGACGCCACGATGGCGTGATGTTTAGCAAGACTAATTCGCCAGTGTAACCATTTAGAGTTTCACGGATGACCCACTAGTTTGGCCTTGTGTCAGACTAAGTTACGCTCAGTTGAATATCTATAATTAAGTTAGTATAAATCATTTACTTAGTAGCATTTGGAAATAATACTTCTTTTTTTAAATTTACATTTTTAAAAAGGCAAAACAAAAATTAGTGTGTTCATGTACGTTTCTTAATACACCTTTATTAAAAGGTAAAAAAGCATTGTCTATAACTTTGAGAAGAGTTATTAACATACCAACTTTTTCAGTGTATTGATTATTCTTTATTATTTATAATTTGATTGGTTCAATTTGAACTTTTTATTTTTGTGAAATTTTGAAATGAAAATATAGTTTGTTGAAGTTGCCATGGTGATGTTACATGACAGTTATTGTTCGTGTAAACGTTTTATTTTCATAATTTTAAATCCAAATAGAAAGGCGTTCGAAAGATGATCCATATGACTTTCAAGATATCATTGGCATTCACTAAAAATCGTTGAACGATGCATAGTCATGGGTCGGCGTTCGCATATTTAAATTTTATAATACGACCGTTTCAGAAAAAAAAGAATTTAACGGACACCTCTGTCTGTTCCCGCAGTCATTATGGAGAACGTATTGCCACGGACCACTGCCATCGACAACTTTTGTTTGGACAATCTAATCTCTTCCCCCCATCTTTGTTGTTGACACAACGTGTCGGCTGATTCGTTCTACGGCCTTCTTCAGGTGTAAAATGCAACTCTGGAGAAAGAGACCGATAAAAGAGACTCTCTTTCCTTACGGATATTACATTTTACATCTGAAGAAGGTCGTAGAATGAATCGGCCGAAACGTGTCAATAACAAAGATGGGAAGAAGAGATTAGATTGTCCGAACAAAATTTGGTACAAATGGATATAACTCTTTTTTGTACATAGGTGTAATGAAATTAACACTGGTGAAATATTCAAATTGCATTTGATCTTTGTAGCTATTTGTTATGGTAACACACAACTTATAAGATTCAGTTAGATACAAATAGATCACATTTATCATTTTTGTAGTTTGAATTGTGGTTGTGGTACGCCGATGTGAAAATCTTGGCATCCCTTGCCCGGATGACAAAATCAATTTTGTTGTTTGGAGTGGATAAAAAATGGCCTCTCTCGTCGACAAAAACAAATGATATTTTTAAACCAATAATACAAAGCAAATTTAATCTGAAACAGCTTGTGGCACCGGGAGTCAATGCCACCACTCCATAAATAACAATAAACAAAATCATTCATTAACACTTAAATACCCCAGAAAAGTATCCAAAAGACATTAAGAAATCACGCCAAAAAGAGCATATCCAATCAGAAAAATTCAAATAACATTTTTAGACCAATCAAAATTACAATCACATTTTAGCCTATCTCCGGTTATTTAAGAAACGTACGAAACTCGTTTCTTCAATGATAGCCCGGCAACGGGCTAAGAGAACAAGTCACAATACCAACAGACTTTTATAAACTGCGTCGCTCAATTCAATAACACACGACGCCAATTCAACCAAGTATACGTTAACACTTCCATGTTGACATGACTATAAGCAAATACAACCAGTCGGAATGATTGCTGACGATCGATGCATCTTACCAGAGATACCCAGCAACTCATTCAACCGATCACAAGAAAGTTTTGCCACTCAAACACACAAAGGATTCTAACAAACATCTCGCATACATCAAAATCCAACGTTGGTGTCAACAGGAAAGACATATCCAGTAAATTAACCTAATAAAACTGATTAGTATACATTTCAAAAGGTACTATTCTAAGAACATACAAACACTCACTATTTCAGTAAATCTCTTGTCATAAGCTCTTTCATGACTAACTTACTTACTAACTTTCTAACAATATATATATGTATATACCTCCCTCAAGAATTAATTCCACAATCCATAAAACCTAGACTGCGTACTTGAAATTTTCTCGTAAAATGCTGAATAACTAGCTTTACATTTTCGGCTGTAACTTTTCATGTCCAGCAGATAGAAGTTTACAACATACACTTTTGGAAAGCCGATGGAATTCTCTTTCCAATGATATATATATATATATATGTGTGTGTGTGTGTGTGTGTGTGTATCTTCATCATGAATTCAATCCAAAATCGATAGCCTATAAAGAACACATATACTTGATATATCCTTGTAAAATACTGGAATACCTCAAACTCCAAAATTACTTTTATGGTAAGAGAAAGTGTATTTATGGACTCCTCGTGTCGGAAAACCATGATTTAGCCTTTAAAGTACTCAGATATGTCCATTGGGAGACGAAATATGAAAGTCAGGGGGGGGGTAGCGGCCATTTTGTTTTATGCAAATGAGGTAGTTCTTCCCAACTTTTCTTGGAAACATCTTTTTTCTGAAAGAGGACATCCAAATGAAAGAGGGTACCCTAAATGCAGAATCATGGGCGGGGGTGTAATCTCTGCTGCCCCCGGACTATTCTTGTTACTATAAATCAGAGCTTTCCAAACTGTGTCGGGACTCTTTAGTACACACTAATAATAATCTCTAGGTGTGTCGCGAAATTAAGTATAATTTTGTATATCTTTCAAAGGATATTTTTCCTGAGTAGTTGAACTGCAGGGATGACATATTTGACTTGACTAACAAGACTCAAGTAATAAGTCACAAATCTTTATTTTTAAAAGTGTATCGCCAATGCAAAAGGTTTGGAAAGGTCTGCTATAAATGAAGTATTGTCTATTTCATTTCCTTTCTTCAACACACCTATTTTAAAGATCTACTTACCACGCCTTTTTCATTTCTTGCTACTGCGTGGAAAGGGGCGAGTGAGACAAAGATACCAAAGCTTCCTCACACACTCACTCAAGGTCAAGTTAGTACATGCGGGCATATCAACTGCATATTAGATATTTTGTCAGTCTTACTTGCCATGGCAATGACATTTTTCCAGAACATTCGTCAAGAAACTTACAAATTTGATGAACTTGAACGATGTATATCTTTAATAAGTTTATCAGAATCTCTTTTTATATATAGTTATTGCGTGTCTTTTTCCTTCATTTCTGAATACTATGCTTGGCGTGAATTTGCGTACGTCCCAAACACTTTTCAGTAGTCCTGTTACTATCGGCAATCTATTTCCAAGTCTACTAACATGGCAGAGGAAGGCTAAAGATATCTACTCCATTCCTTCTCGTTCACACATATAAGATTACCGATAACGTACAAAACAGTACTATCTAGCCTAATACTTGACCCTATTCATTCTTTTCTTTTCTTTTTTTTTTTAAACAAAACATGTAGTGGATTTCCTTTTAGTATCTTCTATGGAGCCAGATGCACTTTGTTTATCTAAACACATTTCTTTATAAACCTAAGAGAATTCTGACATTCTAGTCGATTGTACAGGAAGGATTGTACAAAGAAAACAGGATTGTACAAAGAAAACAGAACCAGTCTAACTTGGAGGGCCGCTTAAAACTAAGTGAACAATTCTGTGCAAAAATAAGCTCCCAGGATTTCGCGCCAACCCCCCCCCCCGCCAAAGTATTAACTGTTGCTAAACCTCAAATAGTTACACTAAATTAACAATCAACCAATCAGAGCCGTAAACCATTGACAGGAGCCGATATTTTTCCATAAATATAGCCCTAACAATGTAACTGTCAGTGGGAGATTCATTTCAGCACTTAGATTCGACGGAGGTGCTCATTCAACTTCAAAGAGAACAGGGAGACCAACTTAAATTCTAGTTTCCATCATCAGCACCAACGCAGGAAGAGACATCATCATCATACCACACTTCTTTTTTTGTCCTGACAGCAGGTTGAGTTTACTACTGTCTTCTCATTTACGCACCCATACATTGAACTGTCTCTACGTCTACTTGTGGATGGTTTCTCTTCATAAACTCATATACAACCTTACTCACTCCCTACTATTACATTTGGGCACGCACATTGAACTTTTAATTCCAACCTACATATTACCTTTTCCTCCCTTTGAACAATATCTATTTTGTTGTTAATTTACCTGAATAAAACTCAGTTGTAAACTTATTCCTGCCTTGTTGAACCTACACGTTTATATTATTTTTATTGTTGGGCACATCAGACGGAAATTTGTCATCCCCGATAAATTGACGAACAAGCCCGCAGCAAACTAAAGCAACATTTGAAAGTTGTCAAACTCCTGTCCAAGTCATAGGCTGGAGTTGACTTTGTCGCCCTGCCTCCTTAACAAGAACAGCAAGAATAATCTTCACCTAATTTAGGGGCGGCAACTCATCACTGACTGCATTTCTAATTTTAAAATATTAGAAATGCAGTGAAGAGTTGCCTCCCCTAAATGTGTTCAACAAAAATGTTTTTGACAAACAAAGGTCCTTAGTAGTTTATGACACAATTTTAGGAATGTATACAATACAAAAGTTACAGTAATCATCTTCAGACGGAACAGAAGAATGGAATTGGACCCTGCAGCAGCAAGGCTTTCTTTTCTTTTCTTTTTTAAACTAAATGATAATCGTTGCTTTGACGAGGCTAAAATACTGTTAGCTATAAAATGTCAATTTCCGGTTAACTCTAGCAATTTAAAAAAAAAAAAAAAAAAAAAAAAAATGGCTATTTCCGGTTTTAACCAAGAAGACAAAGTTTTTTTTCAAATTTTTATGTGACATATTGGTTAGGGTTAATGTGGGGTGGGGTAGTGTTATGACTTTGTTTTATTACAAAAGATTTAATTTTAAGAAGCGAGTCGAAACAATGTAATTTATTTTAATTATATAATTTATTTTAAAGAAAAGAATTTTATTTTATTTTACCATTATGTAATGAAAAAAAAAAAGACAATATATTAATAAAATATATGGATGTGCCACCAAAGTTAATTAAAAGGACAGTGTACGGGAGAAAAAAAAAATTATTCTATTTTAAGTCAAAGAAGAAACAATGTCCGTTAATTTATTTTAATTATGTAAAGAAAAAACAAGATGAAGTAGTGCCGATGGTTCGGCTATTAACGTTATAATTAAATTGAAAGTTTGATATTTGTTTACAGTTAACCGGAATTAGCCATGTTATACTAACCATATTTCAGCCTTGTCAAAGCAAAGATTACTAAACCTATACATATAATACTTTGTTATAACAAAGCTTAATATTGCAGCTTGACAACCAAAATCACAAAAAAAATCCCATTGCTTGACCGTACCTGGAATTTCCGCTTAAATTTGAACTTCTTTATGCCTTTAGAGCACACAAATGAAGACCACACTGGAAAAACGATCAAACTCACGTTATCATTGTGTAATTTAGATTTTAAACTTCAAAATCTAATAGTTCTTTTAGTGGATGGAAAAAAGCTAAATAGCTGTTGAGGATCATTTTTACAGTTAATACAACTGTAAAAATGATTATACAGTTTAACTGTAGTCAAATCTAAGAGGCAGTCGTTTGATCATTTTTTTCCAGTGTGGTCTTCAAATGCAAGCAATCAGACAGCAACACTAACAGAATTTGTTTTAATACTTATTTCATAAGCTAAAGAAAGTGCATATATTTTTTGATTGAATTACAATTGTTTCAATTTTGATTTTTTCTATAAATTTCAATACATGATTTTCAGTTGATATTTATTTTTAGTAAACTATTTTAGTTGTGCCATTACAAACTAAATTCATTTATAATAATAACGGGTATATCTATAGTGGCTGAACTAATCAAATTTTAAAAAAAACAAAAAAAAAAAACAAAAAACAATTGATAATTGTATGCAAAAATAAGAAAGATATTTTTTTATAAACATTTTTATTTCAACATTTGAATTTTAAACCTTGGCTTATTCATAAGAGATACTTGTGTCATACAATTCAAATTTGACACAATCCTTAAAACATGTAATCAGTCATGCAAAAATGGCCGTAGAGGGCAAAGAAATCTCTTCTGCCTACTTTTGTAGCAACATACTTAAAACATGCACTCATGTCAAAACTTCAAATATTTAATTTTAAAAAAATCAAATGAAAATATTGTATCAAGAATTCGATGTTATATGAACAAGCAAGATCTTTAACTAGCAGCAATATTAACAAAAGCAATTACTACTTGCAGGTTTTGGGGGGTTTCTTTTAAATGGAAAAAATATTATTAAAAGCAGAAGAAAATAACAGTTTGTATGTGAATTTAGTTTTGTCAAGATTTAATGTACCATATTTTCCAGCACATAGGGCACACATTTTAAATTTAAAAAAAAAATCTAAGCCAATATTACACAGCGTCCAATGCACTGGTATTATGACTATTGGGCCGTCTACTGAAGCTCAAAATGGTCAACTGGTGGGCTTGGATGAGTTACTGTGGGCGGTAGTCCCTCCCAAATACCTTTTATAAACGATGTGTCTTTTAGGCCGGCAAATACAGTATATTTCATACAAATTAAGGGACTGACAGTGGTATATGTAGATAATTCACAATGTTTATGGTTAGTTGCTTTTTTCTTTTTTATTGGATATGATAATCATGAAAGGGTTTTAATAATCTTTCTATTGCAATTGTTTTTATAATTCAAAAAGGCAAAGGGGAGATAATTTCTAAATATTCACAGGAAAAGATTAAATTAAAATTCAGTAAATGAAATTATGACTCAACAAAATAAAAAAGGAACATTTTTTGTTCTCCTCTTTTACAACCTCTACAGTCAAGTATCAATACACTTGACTTTCTGTACAGAACTAATTACGGCTTGGTCAGAGTATAACTAACAGAAACAAAGGGTCTCGGTAATTAAAAGCCCACAAAAACTATTCAATCATCAAAGGAAAAAAAAAACTAAGTTTATCTGAAAATAAAGTTGAATATTTTGTCCAGATATCTAATAATCAAGGTAGCAATTGCATACATCTGACAAAATAGTTTCTCTAGCAGCTCTTGGCTAGAAAAAGTTAAATACATTTTTGGATGAACTTATAAAGCACTCATTCAAAATAAATCAGAATATCAAGCTATCTTATGACCAGGTGCAGAATGACGTTAATAGTTATTGGCACAAAAAACGGAATCAGCAGACAGTTCGAATTTTGTCTGAGGCTGTTTATGTTCATTTTACATTAATGCCCTTACAAAAGGTATGAATCTCCCCCCCAGCTATGTGTAAATAGCAGGGCAGTTTGAACCCTTTAGCTATGTAAGCAGTCCATCTAAGAGAAAGTTACTCAGACAAAAAAAAACCTACAGCTTGGCAGTCTCCATAGCTGGTCCCAAGCATGGGTAAAGAAGAAGGATTGGGTGTGGGGCTAGCAAATCCAACTTGTAAAACCTACTTGTTTCTGAAACCACAACAGAGTGGTTGCAGCTTTATGCTCCAGGAGTTCACAGGAATAAGCAAAAAAGGTATCTTGTGACCATAGATACTGGTGTATACCTTTTTGAGTGCTACAGATTTTACACGTTTAAAAGTGCAATAGGCATGGATAAAACTGCCATGCTTAAGGACAAGATGCCAACTTTGACACGAGAAAACTCTAACAGTAAAGTAAATCGACATTCATAACAGAAACAGCAAGTTACCAAACTTTTTCAAGCAGAAAAATTTCTAGAAAACTGTCAAGGCTCATTTATATCTAGTTTATAGTACAACAGTAGGCAACCTACGGTCCATGAAGGGATTCTGACCGGCCCAACAGCAAATATTTGGATGCTATGCTTACTTTTTATGTTTTAAAGATTCTTTGCATCTTTTTAAGATTCAAAAAGATGCCTCAATTGAAATAAATCACACTAAATTGAGTAACTTGGTTACCAATTGACATCCTTGTTTAAGCACAAACAATTTTCTATCATGTGTTATTCATTGATTTCAGACAAAATATAACTAGATGTATTTAAATGGATAATTCCCATATTCCCAATTTTTTTATGGCATTCATCTGGCCTACCATCAACTCATTAATACGTGATCCAGCCTAAAAGGTTGCTGATCCTAGTTATAGTAAATCTATTTCTCAATTGTTTCTTTTTTATCAAATTACCAGAAGATAATAAAAGTTCCAATCATTTATTGCAGGTGATATATTCAGCCAAACAAGTACATCAAAACTAAACAGGTTTTCAGACATTTTCTCTTAACTCTTTCTTCCCAGATAACACCTCTAGGCGTGATAATAAATTTCACTCATGCCTTGATCATGTGTAGAAGTGTGATCTCATATTTGCATTATTTTCCGGGCAACAAAAATTACTAAAAAAACCTGTTTAAATTTAAATCTTAACAATGCCAATCAATCAATAATACCTTTTTCAATGAACTTTTCAGGATTTTATTTCACTGGACTTGGAAGTCATACATTGGGAATAATCCCTGAAAATTTGGCTGTCAGGGAGGAAAGAGTTAAGAAAAGGTCCAGTAGAGCCAATAAGATACTGTACATTTATACAGGATAAACAAAATATTATAACTGCTAATATGGACAAAGTTCAACAGTAAAAATAATTTTAGCACAAGATATTCAGTGGAACTTTTTTTTTTAAATAAAAAATAAAAATCCTTCCTTGATTTACATTACAGAATGACCAATAAGATTGGACTCATATTTCTATCCTTCCCATCACCCACCATTATGTTTTAAAATTTTATTATTTTTTTCTTACTTTTCATTAGGAGACGCAGAGTAGTCAAATGGTTAACGGTGCAGAGAATGGAATCTGCGGGCCAAGTTCAAATTCCAGGTGAGACAGTTTGTGTTCACTTTGCACTCAGGACTGTCGCAAGGGTTTCATGTGGCCTAGGCGAGACTTGAAATTTGCACTCTTGGTTGTATTTTATTTTTTCAGTTTGGAGTGTGCTCCTAGGACCTTTGCACCCGAGGCGACCACCTAAGTTTGCCTAACGGACGAGCCGGACCTGTTCGCATTAATTCCCTTGGGAGAGGCATGAATCCATCTCTTCTCTCTCCAGCTATGGGTAAATAGTAGGGCTCTCTAGCTATAATTGTCAACCTGTCTAGGAGATGGACAAC